>PVJO010009792.1:0-67504 GCA_004026905.1 Hystrix cristata
GATAACATCTCCCATTTTACAGACAAGGAAACTGAGGCTTAGGGAGACGAAACAGTCTGCCTAATGTAGATCTCCTGCCATGGCTAACTGGGAAGCCGGTGTTCCTCGGGGGTCTCCTTGTTCGCCTACTTTGTCCAGCTATGCCAGCCACAGAGGTCCTTAAACTGTTCTGCCTCAGGACCTTTGTAGATGCTGCTCCCGCCACACCCTGAAATCAGTTTCCCCGACATCGCTGCTCTCACTATGCCTTCGGGCCTCTGCCTGCCTGCCAGCTTGCCCTCCATGCAGGAACACGGCACCTCTCCCCTCCTCGGTTCCTGCTCATCCCTTTCTCGTTTGGTTGCTCTTAGTCTGTCTCCCGTTAGAATGGACGCCTCCCGTGGTCAGGGTTCTGTTAACTCTGTGCTGTCTCTTGAGCATCTCGCAGGATGTACTCACTCACTCAACTCGGGGAGTGGCCTCTGGGCTTCACCTGTCTGTGCTGCAAATGGGGAAAACCACTGCAAACCCTCATGACTCTTCGGCAGCTCTAACTGCACCACAGTAACGACATCACCTCTCACCTCCCCACGCTTTCCGGCTTTCCGTCCTCCCTGCCAGCCTTAGGCCTTCCCTGCTCAACTCTTGCTCTGCCCCGGAGGACTGTGGGAGTAGGGGAGGGCCAGGGGAGGTCTGCAAACACTCCCCTGCTTCAGCCCTGAAACCCCACCCTGTCTCTTCTTTCTGGGCTGTTGACTCTGGACAGAATAGGCTTTCTTTTGGGCTGATCCACTCCAAAGAGCGAGCTTTTGAAAACCGGCACAGACATCTTTGCCTCTCCTACCCGACTCCCTGCCCCCTTCCGATGAGGGCCCTCCACTGGCCTCAGGGCTGTTACCACACTGTCCCCACTTCCCACAGCGTCTTTGTCTCTGTTTACTTCTCCAGAGAACACTCAAGGTCTGGGATTGCGCCTTTCTGTCCCGGGTGCCAGCGTCCTTGTAGGGTGGCGCCAGGGATGCAGCTTAGTGGTAGGGCGCATGCTCAGTATGCAAGAGGCCCCGGGTTCAATCCTAAGCACCTGGACAAACAAGCGAGCAGGACCACTGGGAAGGTGCTCAGAGGCTAACACAACTGACCACAGCTGCAGAGAGTGTAATGTGTTTTCGTAACAAACACCAGTGCCAGCTGAGCCCCAAAGGTCACCACTGGACTCAAGACAACGGTGCTTTGCCCTGTAAAACCCGGGTTGCTGCTAGTCAGCCGCTGGCGATAGTCCTTATCCGGCCCAGAGAGCAAAGGTGCCAGCGCCATCTTCCTTCCTCCCTCCTTCCTCAGGTACAGCAGCTTCCTGCCTGCACCTGGGGCTAACTCCAGGCCGGGGAGCTGGGGAGTGGCGGTTTAGGAGGGATGACAATCAAGGGCGGGGTAGGAAGAGGGGTTGAGTTTCCGGGAAAGCCCCAAAGGACTAGTGAGCGGCCTTGTGACCTTCCCTCTGTCCGTCTTTCTCCCAGTTCTTCCAGCAAGGACCGGGGTCCCCATCAGCAGAGCTTCAGGACTGGGCAGAAGACCAAGGTGGTGAAGCTTCAACCACACCCAGAGGGTTACTTGGATTTGTTTCTCTTGCTGCTTTTCCAGTTTTTGTTTGTACTTCGCCGGTAGAACTGGTCCCCCTTCATTCCCAGCCCCACCAAGTGAACAGGTTAGCAGTGGCCTGGGGACCACCCCCGTAGGCAGCGCCCTGGCTTGCTTCCTGGGTTTATTCTGATTGCCGGGTCTGGTGGGACGCCTGCCTGGGGCTGTAGCCAGCACCTACATTTGGAGAACTCCTACTCTAGAGACAAATCTCTCAGACGAAGGGATTCCCCTGGTTCCAACAAGGCGGGTCTGAGGACACTCCGAGACTCACTTCTGAAGTGTCCGGCTATCATGAAATAGCTGATAGAAACCAAATATTAGCATCTGGCTCCTCCCTACCTGTCAAGCCTCACAGCCTGTGCGTGTGTCCCGAGCTTCTCAAGGTTGGCTCTGCCCAGAAGGCCACCTTTGCCACCCGTGTGTCCTGGGGACCTCTGAACCTGGGGGGGGGGGTCACCCTAGGAAGCCTTCTCCACTGCCTCAACCTGCCCTTACAGAGCTGGATTTGCTCCTCTATCCACGTTTCTTCCTAGAGTCTGGGCCAGGCACCGCGGGTCGGCTGACCGAATGTGCCTCTAGCCCCTTGATTTCCGAGCAGGTTCAAACCAGGCTTTCCTACCCCCAACCCCGCCAGCTGGAGTTGCTGCAGGATGCTTGTTTTGGTGAGTGCTAAACAAGCAGAGCACACTGAGGATTTCTGGACAGCCTTCACCTCCCTAGCCTTGGGGTTGCTGCTTTTCCTTCTCCCCAGCTAGATGTAGGCTGAACTGTCATCTAGACACTCGGGAGGGAAGGACAAAGGGAATCGGAGCCCCCTGCAGGCACTCTGGAGGGCCCGGTCACCAGGTTGCCACCTTCCCCAAAACAACATGGGAGGAGGCAGGAAGAGTTGGGCGTGGTGGCCCACGCCCGTAATCGCAGCACCTGGGAGGCAGAGGCAGGAGGATTGAGTTAGAGGCCAGCCTGGGCTACATAGTGAGTTCAAACCCAGCCTGAACTACTTAGTGGGATCCTGTCTCAAGAAAACAAACAAACAAAAAGGTTCAGCCTTTATTTAATGGTAAACTCATTCTAACAAATACAGGTAATGTCACCTGGAGGGGAAGGGGGCAGAGACCTAAATCTGGGCCCCGACTATCTGATTTATTCCCTCAGTTTCCTGCTATCAAAAGTACAAGAAAAGCACATAAAATTGGAAAATTTAGTTTATTCACAATTCTGTCAAATCGGGGGGCCAATTCTGCAGACCCTCAAATGCACTTCAATTCATAGGATGGATTTAGCCAGGTTTTGGCCCACCGGCAGGCCCAGAAAAATTTTGAAAGTCTGGTTCTGTTGAAACTTCCTTCGTGCTAGGGCTGGGAGTGGCAGTTGTTACTCTCTGCATAAGGAAGCTAGATAAATAGCAAGACCCTGTCTCTTTGAGACAAAGTCTTGCTAAATCACTAAGTTGCCCAGGCTGGGCTTAAACTTGCTAAAAATGCTAATTTTTAAAGATTCACTTGAACTTCTTGGTTTCCCTAAGTCTTATTCTCCCTGGTGATCTGTTTTCAGAGAAATTACTGACTGGGGTTAGTCATCTTTCTGTTGCTGAGAAAAGGGTCTGGGGATTTAGCTCAAGTGGTAGAGTGCTTGCCTAGCAACTATAAGGCCCTGAGTTGGATTCCCAACACCCCCCCCCCAAAAAAAGTACTCCTGTTGCTGAGAGGAAAATGCATGAGATAATCAATTTAAAAGAAGAAAGGTTTATTTTGGCTCATGGTTTCAGAAGTCTCAATCCACAGTCAGCTCTCGTCATGGCTTATCAGCCTGTGGTGAGGCAGAGCATCCTGGCAGCGAGGGTGAGGGTGTGGTGTAGCAAAGCTGCTTACCTCATGGTGGTGGCTGGGAAGCAGAGAGACTGTGTGGGGGGGCGGATGAATATAACCCCAAGGGCACACCCCATTACCCACTCTCTTCAACTAGCTTCCATCTCCTCGGTTTCCATCACCTTCCAATAATGCCATTATTATAGACAGTGAAGTAAGGTAGAAATATTATAGGCAGTCAGACAGGGCTGGGCCCTCAATGGAGTCAATACACAGGACAACTATGGCTGGAGGCGCATCCACTGAAGGTCAGGTCTCAAAATAAGGATAGAGAGACCAGAGCCACACCCCTGGATGAGGGATAAACAATGAACTGCAGATTACATCTGTTAAAGTCTAGGTCACCCAGGTGGGCGACCAAGATCTCCGGATCCAACCCACCCTGGAATCTCCTTGTTCTCTCCTTGCCGATTTACTACGTGACTTTCTTCCCCATTGGGCTACTATTACCTAAACGACTGCACTTGTACTGTTATTGGTCAATCATCATTTTGACACACATTGTACCCGCCTTGCAATTTTGCTCTATAAAACTTCCCCTGAAGGGTGGGCTCGTTGGCAATCCACTCGGGTCCCCTCCTGTCTCTCAGGAGCTCTCTTTCTCTCTCCCAATAAAATTCCTACTCTTAACCTCCTTTGTTCCTTAGAATTCATTCTTCGACTTCGGGGAACACGAACTCAGCGTAACTGACATCTAGCAGGTTGGGAGTTATATTTTTTCCCCTATATCACCATCAAATGAATAAGTCATCAGTGGATTCATATCAGCTGGCAACCAAGCCAGACTTAGGTGTGTCCAACCTGTGACCTGCCTTTTTTGACACTTTTTTCCCCACGAGACCAGGTTTTATTACATAGTCCTGGCTAGCCTCTAATTTGCAACCCTCGTTCCCCAGCCTCTCAAGTGTAAATGCTAGGATCTCAGGCATCCCTGCTTCCCATTCTTTTTTTTGGTGAAGGGGAATTTTTTGGGATATAGTTAATACATATGTATAACAAAACATTCTTTATTTCTCATAATTTTTATTATAACATTTTTAAAAGGGGGAAAAGGTGAGGCTGGGGATTTAGCTTGGTGGTAGAGCACTTGCCTAGCAAGCACAAGGCCCTGAGTTCATGCCCCAGCACACACACACACACAAAATTAAAAAAAAATAAAAGGGGGAAAAGGGCAGGCCATAGGTTGGACATGCCTGGCTAGCACATGACCTTTGGGGACATTTTAGATCCAGACCATAACACAAACCCTTTTGTTGCCGGAAGTGTTCTGGGTTGAGCGGTTCGTTATCTCTTTGGTTTTCGGATTTTCGTTTGTTTGGTACTAACCTGAATGTAAAGCTTTGTAGGTACTAAGGAATCTACCCTGCATTTCTCCAGTGGAAAGAAGGGTGATGGCTACTGTGTTGCAGCTATAGACTCCTAAAATGATGCTCAACTCATGGCTCAAGAAATGTTGATCACAGCTAGTGAGGCCATCTGTGACTCAAGGGGAAAGAAGTTAAACTCCTAGTGTGCATATATATTTGGGGGGTGCCTGGGAGTGCTGGGGATAGAACTCAGGGCCTTGCGCTTACTAGGCAAGCACTCTATCACTTGAGCTAAATCTCTAATCCCTCTAGCATACAAATTTTAAAACTTGGCTTGAACTTGCAGAAATGCAAATATTTTCCTCTTTATTCCCCCAGATAATCAGAGTTGAACAGTTAAACTCCCTGCTTTAAATGATCGCGTGAATTTACAATCTCTTCCTTTTTTCTAGGCTGTGCTCTCTCTGAGAGCAGGAATGTTTTCAGCATCAGATTTAAGGAATTCCTCCAACAATGTTAGAAACTCTGAGCTTCTAGGGTTCCATGGTTATCTTTAGTTTACTGCAAGGCATTTTAGGATTAGAAAAAGGTTCTTTTATGTTAAAAGTGTCTGCAGAAGCCCAAGTTCTCTCCGGAAATACTTGGATTTGTAAATGAATTGATTCCTAAATTTTCCCCACTCACTGAATATCTGATCCTATCAACCTTTTCCCTCGTTAACATCACACTGAACAGCATCTCCGTCAGCAGCTCTGAGCTCTCTAAGAGTCTTTCTCACTAGAGAAAGTCTGATCTCTGTCGTGTGTGACTGCACCATCAGGTGGATTGCTGGCTCAGTCCACTCACCGAATGGACCCTTTCAGTGGCTCTGAATTCAAGGCCAAGGTTCAAGTTCTTAGTGTGCTGCAGGACCCCTAAAGGACCTGACTGCCTCTCCACCAATCCTGCCTCTCACCTTTTGCATTTCCTCACAAGGGCCACACTCTCACATCTCCCACCTTTCTTGGTGATTTCCTCTCTGCTCTGAGAACTTTTACCTCATGTGCCGCTTCCTTTACCAAACTCCTAATCATCTCACCTCCTCTGGAAGGTGTTCCCGGGTTGAAGACAGGAAGAAAGAAGAAGTGACTTTCTCTAATAAGATGGGGATCTGGGCATGGTAGTGCACGCCTATAATCTCAGCCTCCTCCCAATAAAACCACCAAGTGGGGAGTCCCCCAAACATAAGGAAAGGGTTCAAATGCTGGGTGGCCCAAAACAAGTGGAGGTAAATGTCCTCCACTTACTGGCACTGGGCACGAGGAAGACAGCTGGATCTTAGGGCCCGCCAGGGAGAGGAGATCCCTCAGCAGGACAGGGGGCAGGAGGGTCAAGCCATCAGTGCCCCAGAGCTGGGGGTGCAGAAGCGTGATGTGCAAGGAAGCTCACCACTGTCCCCACTGCCAACAAGACGTGAGTTGCCAAACCAAAGTCACATGTTGGGGGAAATTGCAACACAGGAAGGGAAATTGAGAAATCAAGTTTATGTTTAGGGAAGAAGGAAGGGTTTTTCTCTCCCAGCCCTGGTTAAGACTGCAGGGAGAAGAGAATCTGAGGGGACAAGAGAGGAAAGAGGCTCACTTACATTAAGCATCTACTACCCCGCATAGCAGCCCTGGGCTGCTGCCGACATGATCTCCTTAACACAGAGAAGGGGAATAATAAACTCTTGATAACCTGAGGGGTGGGAGATTCATCCATTAGTATCGCACCCTCTCGGCCCCCCTACCCTTCTCTCCAGCTGGGGAGGAGGGCATGAGTCTAGCGCTGCCTGCCTTCTGTTTCCCTCTGGGGACCCCACCAGCCACCCACCAGGCCCCCAGCAGCTTCAGCCACACCACTGAAGGAGCCAGCCCCACAGGGGGGTCCTAAGCTTCCGGTGCTACCTTGGACCAGGCAGGTGGGTCTATCTCTGGGTAGCTTTTTCTGCATTTGCCGTCCTGGCTATTGAACCAAGGGCCTCATGCATGCCAGGTGAGCATTCTACTGCTGATCTACACCCCCAGCCCTAACTCTGGATGTGGCATTAGAAGTTGGTTGCTGCCTACGTCATACCCTTGATCCTGGGCTTCCTCAGTGAGGAAGTCTCTCCTGCAATCCATATCTGCTTTATTGTTGTATGTCTTAATAGTTCAGAACACGGACCGAGGGAAAGGGATGACTTTACTGACTCTGTGCCTTCAGGCAAGTCACCTAACCTCTTGAACTCTTCGTCACTGTAACACAGGAGTCCTTCCTTGCACCCCACAGGGAGTGTGGGAGAACTGAATGGGTGAGCATGGGGGGAAAAGAGTGGAAAGAGGCTCACCC
This sequence comes from Hystrix cristata, assembly GCA_004026905.1. Classification (NCBI taxonomy): domain Eukaryota; kingdom Metazoa; phylum Chordata; class Mammalia; order Rodentia; family Hystricidae; genus Hystrix; species Hystrix cristata. The sequence goes on from PVJO010009792.1 coordinate 7,142, forward strand.
AGCCAAGGTAGAGTCCTGCCCAGGACCGGCCAAGCAGGGCTTCTCTCTCTCTGCCTGAGTCGTGGCTCCCAAAGCCTATGGCTGCCTGGGGGAAGCATGTTCCTACTTCTAAGGTAGCACCAACTTCACCTCCTGGGCTGGAAGTGGGAGGTTCCACCTGGGGAAAGGGCCCCAGTGTCCCATCCACGGAGCCCTGAGAAGGGGCTCTCTGGCTGCTTCTCACGCCCCGATGCTGTCACTGGTGAAACAGCTGCCAGGCCGGCCTGGGTGGTTCGCCTTCCCTCACGCTGACCTAGTTGGCAGACACTGTGCAGAAATGTCAGGCCCGGCCCGGGTGCATCCTTGGGATGTCACCACAGGGAATCCACGAGCTCAGGCTGGGCGGATTCTAGTCAACAGGAAGATAAACGGATGAAAGCAAACTGGAGAGAGTGCCCTGCCATGGAAACAGGAAGAGGGCTGGCTGCCGCCGCTGTGGGGGATGGGAGGGAGAGTGAGTCATTTTACTAAACGGCACCATTGGCATGTAATTTCTACACCCTACAATTCACCCATTTAAAGTGGGTAATCCAGGGGCTGGGGTGTAGCTTAATGGTACAACATGTGCCTAGTATTCGTGAGGCTCCGGGTTAGATTCCTAAGACAAAAAAAAAATATATATATATATATATAGAGAGAGAGAGAGAGAGAGAGACAGAGAGAGAGAGAGAGCAGGAGAGGGAGAAGGTGGCTTATCCAGTGGTTTTTATTATATTCACAGAATAATGTGCCATCATCACAAATGCGTTTTGGGCATTTTCTTTACCAGAAAGGAAATACCGTGCCGCATAGTAGTCACCCCCCACTCCTACCTCTACTTTTTCAGTCCCATGAGCTGTAGTCTACTCTCTGTCTCTATGGATTTGCCTATTCTGGGCATTTCACAGAAACAGAATCGTATCATATGTGGCCTTTTGAATTATTTTACTTAGCATTATGATACATTATCTAGGAGTGATACATATATATTCTAAAGATCATGTAGTAACTCCACATTTAGACCTTTTTTTCCAGTACTGGGGACTGAACCCAGGGATGCTCTACCAGTAAGCTTCACCCTCAGCCCTTTTTTTTGGTTTGGTTTGGTTTTGTTTTTGGTGCAGGGGATTGAACTCAGGGTCTTATGCTTGTAAGGCAAGCACTTTAACCACTGAGCTAAATCCTCAGCCTTCTCAGCCCTTTTAATTTTGAGACCATGTCTTGCTAAGTTGCCCAAACTGGCCTTGATCTTGTGATCTGATCTTCCTGCCTCAGCTTTCTCAGTAACTAGGATTATGGATGTGCACTGCTCTACCTAGCTTACGTTTGGCCTTTGAAGGAACTGCAAGGTTGTTTTTCAAAGCAACTGCACCATTTCACATTCCCACAGCAGTGTAGGAAGGTTCTGATTTCTTACATCCGCCAGGGCCTGTTATTTTCTGTCTTCATGATCGTAAGCATCCTAGTGTGTGTGAAGTGGTTCTGATTTGCACATTGCTGATGACTAAATATGTCAAGTACCTTCTCAAGGGCTTACCATTTGGAGACATGTCTGTTCAAGTTCTTTATTCAGTTTTAACTATTTGTCTTTTTATTGTCTGTTATTACAATTCTTTATGTATTCTAGAAGTAATCTTATTTTAATCTTCTCAAAATTGCAGTTTTCTTACCGGACGTGGGGGCATATGCCTCTAATCCCGGCACTTGGGAAGCAGAGGCAGGGTGAACACCACGAGTTCAAGTCCAGCCTGGGCTACCTAGTGAGCTCAAGTCTAGCCTGAATTATATAGTGAGACCCTGTCTCCAAAAAAAAAAAAAAAAAAAGGAGGCTGAGACAGGAGGATCACCGTGAGTTCGTGATTCGTGAGTTCGAGGCCAGTCTGGGCTACATAGTGCATTCAAAGCCAGCCTGAACTATGTAGCAAGGCCCTAGTCTCGAAAAGCAAGCAAGCAAAAAATAACCAAAAAAAAAAAAAATTAGTTTTCTCAGTCATACTCATGCTCACATTACAGCAGCCGTGTGTCTGAATTCAAAGAACATAGAGAGGTGAGTTCCTCAGGATGCAAGTTAGAAAACCTTGCGGGTGCCCTAGACCCCTAGAATCTAGGAGAGCCTGCTAGTGACTACCAAAGAATCCTTCCTTCTCAGTAGACACGTACCCTTGGCTTACTCCCACTGGTCTCCTTGACAGAGGAAACAGAACTATTCCACTCCTCCACTCCTCACCTGGGAGGAACTGAGGCTAGAGTAGAGACTGAGGAACGGCCCACAGCGTGGTGGACACCGTGGTCCCAAAAGGGCTTTCATTAGTTCATTTCTTCTCATTTCAACAAATGTTTAATGAGGGTTTCCTCTATGTCACGTACAGAAAATATGAAGGCAAATAAGTCACCGAAGGAGAAATAGACCCACAAACCAATGACTGTCAATATCAGGAAAGCAAGGATGTGTCTGAAGGACAATGCAAGAAGGGCTATCGGGAATCACGGTGAGATCCTCAGGGAAGATGCTAGTTAAACTGTTCATTTACATCTCCAGCCCCTGGACACAACTGGAGTTTGTTGCTAATAAGCTCAGTATCGTACAGCCTCCGATTTTTATACAAATACATAAAATGGAGTTGAGTGCGGTGATGCACACCTGTAATCACAGCGCTCTGGGAGGCTGAGGCAGGAGGACTGCAAGTTCAAGCTTAGCAAGAGTCTCAAAATAAAAAATAAGGGGCTGGGGATTTAGCTCAGTGGTTAGAGCATTTGCGTACCAAGTGGAAGGCCCAGAGTTCGATCCCCACCACCGAAATAAATAAATAAATGAATAAATAAAAGAGCTGGGGATATATCTCAGTAGCCCCCAGGTTTAAGAGCCAGCATTACTATATAAATAAATAAAATATGATTGGTGTAGATGTTGCTTTTGTCACTATTCCCCCGTCTTCTCAAGTGCGAGGCCATGTCCACCACACCCCAAGTCTGAGTCTACACAGTCAAAGCAAGTGTTGGGTTGAGAGTAAGAACTTACTGAGAAAGAGAAGTTTGGTCAGAGAGGTGAGTAAAATGGATGGGCTGAACTTTTTTTTTTCTAAAACAGGGTCTCACTATGTAGTTCAGGCTGGTCTTGAATATGTGGCGATTCTCCTGCCTCAGCCTTCTGAGTGCTGGGATTACAGGTTTGCAGCACCATGGGTGGCTTGGTCTGAATTTTCTTGAATTACCTGGATATAAATGCTTTGCTTCGTATGCTATGTATTATCTAATCTGGTTTTTCACTCCCACTTAAAAGCTACTGAAAAAAAAAGTTACTGATTTTTTTTGTGGGGGGGTGCTGGGGATCGAACTCAGGGCCTTGTGCTTGCTAGGCAAGCACTCTATCACTTGAGCTAGATCCCCAACTCCTGATTTTTATATATTCACTTTATAATTGGCCTCTCTACTTGGGTTTCTATGTAAATAATCATGTGATATGGAAATGACAATAAATTCAACACCTTTCCATGACTTATTTTTCTTGTCATGCAATGACTGTAATTTTGGGACCAAAATTAAGCAGTAGTGGTGATAGTTTTGGCCTGTTACTGGGAATACCCTCAGTATTAACCATTAAGGAAGGCACTAGTTTGGGATAATCATGTAAAAATAGTCTATCTCGGGCTGGGGATTTAGCTCAGTGATTAGAGTGCTTGCCTTGCAAGCACGAGGCCCTGAGTTCAACCCCGGCACCACAAAAAAAAAAAAAAAATAGTCTATCTCCTTTTTGGGGTGGGAGTTGGAGTCAAGGCATATACTCCTGGCCTTGTACATGCTAGGCAAGTGCTATACCATTGAGTTATACCATCCCCAGCCCTTAATTCTTTTTTTCTTTTTTCTTTTCTTTTCTTTTTTTTTTTTTGGCTAGGGTCTCACGATGTAGCCCAGGCCGGCCTTGAATTTGTGACAATCCTCCTGCTTCAGCCTCCTGAGTGCTGGGATTACAGGTACCAATCCTTAATTCTTACTTCAAGAATTTTCGTTTGTTTTAAACATCAGGAATAATTTGCAGGATAGTTTGAAATATTACAGCTTTCTATTGATTTGGCCAGGAATGCCCTTTAAACCTACACAAATAGCACAACCATAAGAGTTTGTTCACAACCTTGATTATTTTAGGTCTGTTTCAATGTTCTTGTTTTATCCTCAGCAACATCTTTAATTTTTAATATCTTTCTTCTCTGTTTTCTGTATTTATCACCTTTACTCTCTTTTTTGGGGGAGCAGTGCTGGGGATCGAACTCAGGGCCTTGCAGTTGCTAGGCAAACACTCATTGGCAAGCGCTCTACCACTTCAGCTAAATCCCCAACTCCCATCTCTTATTATTTTGAGCTTATCCTTTTCCACTGCATTTTAGGAAAACTTTTGGCTTCTGTTTTGTGGATTCAGTTTTCTACCTGGAGATTATTGGTACTCACATATTTTAAATCACATTGCCTTGTGGCTGGGGGTGTAGCACAGTGGGGGAGCTTGCGCTTAGCATGTGAGAGGCCCTGGGTTCAATACCTGGCACCGCACACACCCTCCGTTGTGTTTATTTACAATACTTTCTTATCTTACTCAGTTCTTTTTTTGAAGAAAACATCACCAGCCTCCTTCTCTCCTCCAGTCATCTTTTCATCTCAGGTTACTGTGAGAGACACGTGTTTTAAGCGATTGCTTCACAGATTTCTGTCTTCATTTTGGTAGGATCATAATGAGATTTCTCATCTAACATTTACTTCTCATCTAACGTTTTCTCCCGTTACTCTGCCAGCTGCAATCCACCTGCGCCTACAGACCCAGATAACCTGAGGTCGACTTCCCACTACAGGTCCCGTTGGAGGTTCATAGCCAAACACAACATTTCTGTGGGTTTCTTGTGGTCACCACTTGCTCTGATTTTGTCATCCTGCTCATCTAGATCTCGCTCTCTTTTTGGTTTCCCTCATACATATTCTCATCTCTGTTTATGGCCTACTTTCTCCCCGTGATTCTTGAACTTCTAGCCCCTCCACTCCGATTCTCCCCATATCACCTTCCCTCTGGTCTGCTCCAATCCCTCGCAATTTTGGTTCCTCTATTCTTTTTGGATTTTTCTTGCTCACCAGACCACCATGGCCAGGCCTAGAAGGTTTCCTCTTCAAAGCTAGCCATGTTCTGCAAGTACGTTCTTAAACAAAGATATTTTCTTTCCCACGGGAAATTAAATTTCTGACTCTGTGTGTGTGTGTGTGTGTGTGTGTGTGTGTTTGTGCACGCGTGCGCATGCGTGCATGTGTGTGTGTGGTTTTTTGAGACAGGATCTTGCTATGTAGTCCAGGTTGGCCTTAAACTCACTATGTAGCACAAGCTGGCCTCAATTTTGCTTTGATCCTCCTGCCTCAGCCTCCTGAGCGTGGGACTAAAGGTGCTCAACATAGTGTCCAGATAAAGTTTGCTCTTTCCAATTAGGGAAGGTTAGTAGAATCCAAGATCTCCATTAATTATTCCAGGATGCTGCTTCCTGGAAGGAAGGGAGGTCAGGTTGCCCTGAACCCTTTCCTTCAAAGCAGACTACTTGCTGTAGTCCCACAGAAACTTCGCAGTGTTTCTGAGATGTAGCTGACATTCTTTTCTAGTTGCATGATACTTGTTTTACTGGTATTTTATTCCTTTTGATCTGGAACTGGGGTGCAGGGTTGGATGGGATCAGATGGTAATATTCAAAGTCATCATCTTATCTGAAAGTACCAGGAAATTCTTACTTTTTTTTTCTTGTTTCACTTCTAGAAAAGCTTTTTGGGTGTCAGGTGTGATGGTGCACACCTGTAATTCCAGGGGTTAAGAGGATGAAACAGCAGGATCATGAGTTCAAGGCCAGCCTGGACTATATAGTGAGAACTTGTTTAAAAACAAGGAAGGAAGGAGGAAGGGAGGGAGGGAGGGAGAGTGAGCGAGCGAAAGAAAGAAAGAAAGAAAGAAAGAAAGAAAGAAAGAAAGAAAGAAAGAAATCAAGAAATCTTTAGGCTTAAGCCAGAGATCCATACTGTTTTGTTTGGAACATGTAGGGAAGGGGTACCCACACAGACACCATCACAGTCTACCTGTTGAGCAGATATAGAGACTGGGTAGCAGTATCTCTATCTTTGTTAGGATGGTCTTTGAATTTCTTTTTCTTTTTGGTGCTGGAGATCAAACTCAGGGCCTTGTGCTTAGCCAAGCGCTCTATCACTGAGCTAAATCCCTAAATCCTGAATTTCTTCACTCTTGCTCTGTTAGGGAGATAAAATCAGCTTAGAGAAATCTGAACACGTCCCAAAAATAATACCCAACTGAAAATTCTTTTCACTCTCGTGTTCTCAGGAAGCAGAGCAAGGCTTTCCACTTCCTAGCAGATCCACTCAAAGGTCAAAGAAACCAGGACTGTTTGTAAGGGTGGCCCTTGTGCTTTTGTTCTCACCAGCACAGGGGCCTCCTGGGAAGCCCAGGCTCTCATAAACAAAATTACCCCAGGAGCAGAAGAAACTGCAGGCACCTTTCACATAGGCAGCCCAACAGCCGGAGCATGGCTGGGGGCCGGCTGGGCACCAGGTTGTTTGGAACTTGTAAATGTTCCATCTGGTTGGTAGCCAGAATCCTGCTCTGGGTAAACTCAAGATGGCACTGGCAGAAAAATACAGAGATGATGAGTCTCCAGTTAGTAAACAAAATGCCTCGCATCAGACAAGCCGGGGACGGAGAGGCGTCTGTGTCCACGGATGAAGTTACCAGGGTCCTGCGATTGCACGTCACCACAGACGTCAGAGTGGATGTGGGTTCATCTGAAGGAGCGTTCTTAATTATTTCCCTTTACAATCCTCTCCCCAGCTCCCTGGCTTGACTGGGTGTGCCTCAGTTCCTTGACTACTTTCCTGTTTCGATGTCATTATCCTGCTTCCTTGTGTGAGTTCGCTGGGATAAGGTTGGAATTGTGAATTCTGGTCATTTCTGTTCCCGGTCTTTGCTCAGTTTGGACAGAGAATAGGGCGTATGAGGTGTGGAGGTGGATGTGTACCAGATAGCAAAAGGTTCAAGCTACCTCTAGGAAAAAGGCCTTCAAAAGACAGTGTGTTGCCCTGGGATTAACAGCATAGCAGGCCTACGTGGGTACAATGTAAAACCTCCATCTCTGTGCCACCACCAATCTGTGTCATACGCAAGAATATATATATATTTTTTCTGTTTTTTTGAGGCAGAGTCTCACTATGTAGTTCAAACTGGCCTTGAACTCATGGAGATCTTCCTGCTTCAACTTCCCAAGTGTTGGGATTATGGGATTATGGGTGTGCGCCACCATGCCCAACTCATACACAAGAATATCTTACAAGAAAAAGAGATAAATAAAATAAAACAGATGGGTATATTTTATTAATAATTAAACAGGATCAACTTGAATAATACCAACATCAACTTTAATTTTTTTGTTTTGTTTTTTGAGACAGGGTCTCGCTATGTAGTGCAGGCTGGCCTTGAATTCACTATGTAGCCCAGGCTGGCCTCAAATTTATAGCCATCCTCCTACCTCGGCCTCCCGAGTGCTGGGATTATAGGTGTGCGAAACACTGTAAATAGTCGTACAATGTGTCTTCAGTATGATAATAGCCTTCAGTACGATTTGTCTAGCAACGTAGTCAAGTAAATTTTACAGTTTCAGCTATCTGAGCTACTGTATGGAAAGTACTCTGCTACAAATTGTTAAATGTCACACCCTTCCCTATTAATGTTTCCCAAACTTCCCTGATGATCCCAGTCGCCCGAGAACGCACAGAAGCCTCTGTCCCTCAGGAGCTGGTGCCCAGCCTGGCAGAGGACAACCCGCAGCTCCCAACACCTGCCAGAGCTGTTTAAGCCCAGTGTTCACAGCTTGTGTTCTTGGTTCTCAGCACAGACAGTGACGGAGAGTGAGGCCTTGAAGACTGGGGAGTTGGGCACCAGCAGGCATTAAAGTTAGAAGCTGCCTAGAACACAGGGAGGATTTTTAGGTAAGAGAAAGTCCAGATTGATTCATTTGTGAAATCTTTCCTCTCACATAGAAAAGATGCGACACACTGTGGCTTCAGAGTGTGTTGTTTCTCAGAATGCTGAGCCCTATTTTCTTGTTTCTCTTTGGGTTCCCATTTGTGGTCCTGAAGATGCTCCCAAGTGAGAGAAAAAGCACAGTATGTACATGCTGGCCAGGTGGCATTTTCAATAGTAAATAATTCATACACCTCTTCAGGTACATGTAAATATGTGTCCGTGAAGTGCTTGTAAAGGCAACTGTATGAGCTTTGAATTCTAGAAAGTACAGAGGGTTTTTTCCACACATGTAGTGCTAGGGATGGGACTCCCAGCCTCATACATGCCGAGCAAGCATTCTACCTGTGAGCTACATCCCCAGACTGTGTGGAGATTTTTTTTCTTTCTTTCTTTCTCTTTCTCTTTCTTTCTTTTTCTTTCTTTCTTTCTCTCTTTCTCTTTCTTTCTTTTTCTTTCTTTCTTTCTCTCTCTCTCTTTCTTTCTTTCTTTCTTTCTTTCTTTCTTTCTTTCTTTGTGCTGGGGATTGAACTCAGGGTCTTGTGCTTGCAAGGCAATCTCTCTAACTACTGAGCTAAATCCCCAGCCCCCCCCTTTGTTTTTGTTTTTTTTTTTAAAAAAAGAAACTCTCTGTGTAGTTCAGGTTGGCCTCAAACTAGCAACCCTCCTGAGTGCTGGGATTATAGACATGTGCCACCACTCCCAAAAGTACAGAGATTTTAGATTTTTAAATGAAAATAGTTAATGAGATTTAGTTTTCAAAAATTTAAATAAGAATTTCTGTTTAAGTAGTCTCAATTTAAAATTTTTATGTTCATTAGTTATAAGTTTTGCTTTTTAGTTATAATACATAATGTTGACTAGTTTAGAATTGAAACATTTTGTTTGTTTGTTTTGAGGCAGGGTCTTGCTATGTTGCTCAGGCTGACCTTGAAGTCCTGGAGTCAAGTGGTCCTCCTGCCTCAGCCTCCCAAGCTCTGGGACCACAGGTGCCTACCAATGTGCCTGGATAGACAACTATTTTGAAAATGTATGAAAAGTAATTTATGGGCTGGGGATTTAGCTCAGTGCTTAGAGTGTTTGCCTCGAAAGCATGAGGCCCTGAGTTTGATTCCCCGTACCAAAAAAAAAAAAAAAAGTAATTTATTTTTGTTTTATGTTTTTTGGATAAGATACATTGAAATGCTTACACTTTGAATATATTTATATTTCTTAATCCTTCTGAGGGGGTGTTGTTGGGATTGAACCCAGAGCTTTGTGCTTGCTAAACAGGTGCTCAACCACTGAACCCTATCTCCAGCCCTTCTTTAATACTTTAGATCATTACTACCAATATGATAAATTGTATGAAAAAATTATCATGCCTTTTTAATTGGTTTTTTTTGTCTTGTTTTGTTTTGTTTTTTTGGTGCTGGGAATTGAAATCAGGGCCTTGTGTTTGCAAGGCAAGCACTCTACCGCTGAGCTAAATCCCAACACCTTATCATGCCTTTTTAGTAATTTTGCTTAAATGAAGGTAAGAAAAAGAAATATTTATGAAATAAATATATAAACTAATAAATATATAGACTAATCAATCTATAACTTACAAATTATGGCTGTTTTATTTTATTAATCTGATGCCTTAACTGAACACCAAGACATAAACAATAATGATGTTCAATACTCTTTGATAATTTACTGATCTGGGCATGTAAAATCATAGCTGTGTATTTTAAAATATTGCCATTTGTGGCTCAGGTGTAGAAGGCTTGCCTCGCATGTATGAAGCCCTAGGATACTCAGCACCACAGAAAGAAATAAAAAATGGCTGGGTGTGGTGGTGCATGTCCGCAATCCCAGCACTCGGGAGGCTGAGGCAGGAAGATTTTGGAGAATTCGAGGCCATTTCATGCTACTTAGTGAGTTCAAGGCCTGCCTAAACTACACAGGGAGACCCTGTCTCAAAAATTAAATAACTAAGTAAATAAAATATAAATATTGTCATTTGGAAGATAATATTTCTCAAGGTGGGAGGGTACTTAACAGTTTCTTCACCTGATTCTGATTTGAAATATTTAGGCGTGCACTCTGTGGCTCGTCACCACTCGTGGTCCCAGGGATTGGAAGTGTTAGGCGGGTCCCAGCTGGTGCCGCCTAGGCTGTGGCCCAGCTGGACACTGACAGGTCTTCTCTCCAGGGCAGGAGAGTCTAGCATCCTGAAAAATATGACGTTCTCCACTCGTTCCACGGAAACTAGACTCATTTCAAATCTGTTGAACATCAGGTTCTAATTTTCACATAATTTCTATGTATAACTATTACACTGAGCGAGGAATTTAAAAGCACAGACTGCTTAAGAACAAAAAGCAGCCTGAACCCAGCACCCCTTGCTACTCAGAATAAGATTGTCAGAGTGCAGGCGCTGGTGCTCCCCGAAAGCCCGTTAGACAGGCAGTCATGCAGGCCGCCCTAGGCCTACTGAGTAGGAATGCACATTTTAGTTTTTGTTTATTGGGGTTTTGGGGATCGAAGTCAGGGCCTTGCGCTTGCTAGGCAAGTGCTCTACCACTTGAGCTAAATGCCCAACCCCTGGAATGCACATTTCAACAAAGTTCCATGTTGACTCCCAAGTTGATATTAAAAGGCGAGAAGCATTTCCACAACCTCTGGAGTGAGGCGGGTAAGGGAAGAGAGGGATATAAATGACTGCAGGTCAGGTAGGTGTCTGGGGAGGGACAACCATTAGAAATACTGGCTCCTGGGTTTATTGCCAGCAAAGATATTCGGGCAGCACCCTAGGAGCCCAACAGTTACAACCCGACCACTGGTCCCACAGTGGAAAAGGTGTACTAAAGCTTTTTCAGGATTTCTATCCATCCACTCTGCCTCCTGGGACACTCTTGCCCCTTGATCTGGCTGCCCCTGAGTGAGCATGTTGAGGACTGTGTGATCTGAGCCCACTGGCCGTGAGCAACATAATCAAGGACAGACAACAGGCCGAAAGACAGCTGATTCCTGGCCCCATCACTGACTTTGCACTCTGCATTGAAAATGTGAGCTGAGGCTCAGTTTGGTGGTACATCCTCGCAACGCCAGCACTTGTGAGGCTGAGGCAGCGCCAAGAGTTCCAAGGCAGCCTGAGCTAGATAGTACTTTCAAGGCCACTCTGAACTCCATAGCAAGACCCTGTCTCACACGCACACACACGCACGCACGCACACACACACACACACACATGGGTGGGGTGAGAAAGAGACTAGTGGGAAAAGGGAGCAGCAGGCTCAGCTTCCGCTCTTGGTAAAGCTTGCACTCAGTTTGTTCTGAGTGTAAACCTTTGATTCCAGCAATCAACAGATCCTTGTCTAGCAGACTAGGTAAATTTATCCCTAATAACTTCATTCCAAATAATCCAAGACTGTGGTTTCATAGTCCTCGTATTAGTATTGGCTCAGAAACTGGAAAAAGCGAGAAGCTTGAATTTGGGTAGGGAGAAAGAACGTATTTTAGAGGGCTGGCACCTAGGTGCTGGGCACCCAGCACAGGATCCACATCCAACCTAGAGACCATAACAGCACATCTCATTTCTCATGACTGGTCTGATTCCCCTCCCCCCTCCCAGGAAATCTCTAATTTCTGTTCCTATTGATTATTTGGGCTCTTTCTAGACCTTTGTCTAAGTGGATCATACCGTATGTATTTTTCTGTGTCTCACTTGGGACAGTGTCTGGGAGATTTGTACATTTTTGCACCTATCTGTAATTTGTGGAACAGTCCATTTTGGGCACGAAGTAACAGTCAGTCAACAGAGAAGAATAAAGCCAGGATGCAGAAGGAAGTAGAGATGGGAGACCAAGTGACCTAGGAGGGAGAGCGTGACCTCAGAACCTAAACCAAAAACTTTAAAAACAACCACCCCTGCCCAGGCACGTACAGTGTGATGCCATTTATTGAAACAAAGGAGAGAAAAACAAACCCATCTATGAATGTATTTGTCTAGACAAAAGCTGGAAAGACATACACCAAAGGATTAATTGTGGTTATCTGTGACTATGGCTGTTTAAAAATATTATTTTTGCCTATCTAAGTTTTTAATTTTCTACAATCAACAAAGGTTGTTTTGCCTTTAAAAGTCTTTTTAATGCCAAATCTGCAGCTTTTAAAGCAGGGCTTGGGAAAATATCTTTAATTCTTACCAGTTTTAAATTATGTGAAATGTTACTCGTTGCATTTCAGACCTGTAACGCAGCAGTTATAGGCAGTTACAGGTCTACCCCAGTTGTTTAAAAGTGAAACTGGGCGGGGTGTAACTCAGTGGTAGGGTGCCTGCCTCGCATGCTCAAGGCCTTGGGTTTGATCTCTGGCATTGACAAAATACATAAAAGCAAAATTTGTGAAATTGTACCATTTCTGATCAAGTATTGACTTACCTGCATTATATTTCAGGCCCTCTTAAGTCCTCTTGAATTCTAGCCACTCTGCTTGTGGGTTGAGGTAGTAGCATGGTTGTCATCTTCATCCTTGAGCCAGCAATCAAGTGGAAAGGATTTTGTTTACCATAGTTCTCAAAAATGTGGGAGAGCAGAATCATTAGTGTGATCATAAAAACACAGATTCCTAAGCTCCACCCCAGACATACTGACCTTGAGTCTCTGCAGGTGAGTCTAGAACCTGACTTTTGGGCGGGGGTTGAGGGTGGGGGTTAAACTCAGGGCCTTATACTTGTAGGCAACTGCTCTTCCACTGAGCTAGATCCCCAACCCCTAGAACTTGACTTTTAAACTACACTGTTAGGTGATTCTGGGGCACCCAGAGAGTCAGTGCTAGTTCGAAGCCAGCCTGAGCTACACAGTGAGTTCAAGGCCATCCTGAACTACACAGTGAGACCCTGTCTCGGAGAAATGTTTTTTGGTGTCCTGGGGTATGGTGGATATTATTTTTCAAAGATTTCTCTATTTTCCATGCTCTTCTTGCCCCTCCTCTTAAGAGGTAGTCTTAGACAGGCATGGTGGTGGGGACCCTTAATCCCAGCACTCTGAGAGGCTTCTGAAGCAGGAGGATCCCAAGTTTGTGCCAGTGCTGGGAGGCTGAGACAGGAGGAACAGAAGTTTGAGCCCAGCCTGGGCAATTTAGCAACTTAGTGAGACCCCATTTTAAAGTAAAAAACAAAGAAGGGCTGAGGATATAGTGGAGTGTGAAGGCTCTGGGCTCAATCCCCAGTATGGGGTTCCTGTAGCTACATCCTTCAGTGACTTTTTGAAGGAATAGGTGGTAAAAGCTGGCTCGGAGCTGCTTTTTGCCTCAGTGCAGGCTATTGTTGAAGGTCCGTGCCATGCTTAATGTTCTACCAGGGCAGCAGAAAACATCTTATTAGGAAATAAGGAAAATCTTATTAGCTCTCAGCAGAGTGTCCCGGGAAGACTGCGGCAGGAGAGATGCTCGCTCTCCAGCCAGCAATTTCTTGGCTTGGGAACTCAACTACTTGGAAAATGATGCAATCAATAGTGGAGGGAGAAAGAGGCCTTTTGTTACAATTTGAAACCAAGTCATTTGCTTAGGTGGACACACACATATGCTCAAGTTGGTGCCGGGTCCTTGCTCCATCAGTGGAAACTGTTGTTGGTCGTGATGGGGAACACTAGCCAGGGGAACAATGAGGACAGTGACTTGGTTTTCCAGGCTTTCATCCAAAGTCCCTGCAGCCATCGCCATGTCTACGAGGTGCCAGAGTAAACAATAAACATCATTACACAGCATGTTCTCTGGGAGAAGTGCATCTTGCTTTTTTTTGGTACTGGGGCTTGAACTCAGGGCCTTGTGCTTACACAAGCACTCTAACCACTAAACTAAATCCCCAGCCAAGCTCTTTTATTTCTAACCATACTACGAGGACACCATGGAGCTAGAGGTCAAGCCCACTTTGGTCCCTAGTGCCTCTGAATCAACGGGCAGAGAAATACTGCTGTCTGCTGTAACTGAGCCTGACTATCCGGACAAAACTGGTTTGCTGCTATGCAGAGAGGGAAGGAGGACCGTGCCTGGAATGCAGAAATCGTCTAGCGGGCTGGGTTTTTAGCTCAGTGGTTACAGTGTTTGCTTTGCAAGCACAAGGCCCTGAGTTGGATCCCTGGCACAAAAAAAAAAAAGAAGATGTAAGCCTGGATAATCCTTAAAATGTTTATGTTTGAGCTTTTGGGGAACAGAGTGGCTCACTCAGCTCCTTCATTTTTAACTGTACTAACCACAGCTAGCTCTTATCATCTATTTAGATTTAAGTCTTTGAGTTGTAGAATATCAAAGGAGAGTGAAGCAGCTAGAATGAACACCACCCGAAGACTGAAAACGAACTTTCTAGGTGAAGAATCGTAGAACTCTGTAGGTTCTTTTGGGGAAAAAGTTAGCTTGTTTTCATTTGTACATAGCATAGTGGTGTCATGTCAGGCAGAAATTTAGCTTTGTTGTAGGTTTTTGTTTGTTTGTTTGGTTTTGGTTTTTTGAGACAGAGTCTCATTACATAGTGCAGGTTGGCCTTGAACTCGGGGCAATCCTCCTGCCTCAGACTTCTGAGTGCTGCGATCTCAGGCATGCACCACCACACCTGGTTTTGTTGTTTTTATTTAGAGATTACAGTTTAAAATTTAGGCACCAAATTGAGATGCCTAATTGGGGAAGGTAATAAATGCTTTATAATACGTGGGTTTGGCTAGGTTGAACTATATTTCCCAGAATTCCATTCCTGTTTTGGGTTATGGTGGGTCACAAGAGACAGTCTTATGCAGACTTGGAAACCAGAAATAAAGCCACAACCATTTTGTAGTTCTTACTATTTATTACCTACTGGTTTACCTCATTGGCACAGGGAAAAGGCTGAGCCTATGACTGCTCTACCTTCCCGTAGATCCTTCTCCAGCATTCCCAACTCTTGCTGTAAGTATAGCTCCTGCAGGATATCCACATCATCAAGGTCACAGATAGTGAGAATTGACATGGTTTTAGTTTGCTCTGCCGGGTTCTGGCCTGCATTTGCTCTTGCCTACCTTACATCTGTGTTCCTTCCTTCCACGATTAGGCATGGTGACAGCAGTTTTATAGAGATTGCTTAAACAGTTTCCATAGATGTGCAAAATTATAATGGTATTTGACACACACGGGTGCGAGCACGCGCACACACACACACACACACACACTCAGTAGGTTCTTCTCTGCTTGAATCTCTGCTTCTGTAATTAAATTGTAGAGACAGGGTAGGGAAAAGTAGGGTAAGGGCCTCATTAGAAGTTACTAAAAATTAATAGACAACTTTTCCTCCACAGTCAGACTGAATTTATTTATTTATTTATTTATTTATTTATTTATTTATTTGGTGCTGGCAAGCATTCTAACACTGAGCTAATCCCCAGCCCTACCAGACTGAATTTAAAGGCAGATAGATTCCAACAGTTAAAGTGACAAGGCAGAGGACCTAATTAAGAGAAAGCCCCAGGTAGTGTGATTTACATAAAAATCACACACTTCCCCTTTATTTAATCCTTAAATCTAAGTAACCTGTCCTGAAGGCCTCCATCCATGATCTTACCCTCCACCAAAGAACAGGGAGGGGTCACACGGCTAGAAGAAAGCCAAGGTTAAACTGAGAGAAAAGCCAGGGAGAGATGAAAGACAAGCCAGCCAGCCAGTCAGATCTCAAGAGGCAACATGGGACAGGATCTCAATAAAAGGAGCCGCAGACAAGAAAACCCTGAGTGTTTCGCTTTCAAATGCTCCCTACTCATGGAGTAGCTATCTATCATTTCCCTTTCCCCCCTTTTCACCACTTTAAAGAAATTGTCTTCTCTTAGTTTAAATTCAGTTTCTAGGGGGCCGGGGATTTAGCTCAGTGGTTAGCACAATGCTCGAATTCAATCCCGAGTGCCAGAGGAAAACAAACAAACAAAACTCGGTTTCTTTAATTCTTTGCTGTAGCTGGGTGTATGATCGCTGGGAGCTGCCTTTTCTAGCAGGGCAGCAGCTCACGGTCCACCTCTCGAGGTAATAAAATCATGATTTTATTATAATGATTTTGTAATTGAGCAAATGCATTATCTTCTTTGAATTTGCACTTCCAAAAACTTTATCATTCGGAATAGTATGCTGTGTGCTGGTAATGTAGATTTTGTACTTTTTTTTTTTTTGGTACTGGCTATTGAACCCAGAGCCTCACACATGCTAAGCGTGTAATTGAACTGCATCCTTAAACCTAGACTTTTGTACTTTGAAGACTAAATGAACTTATTACTCTATTTTGAATAATAATAAACTTGATCAGATAAACAGTTCGTTCACATCATTAAGCTTTTCAAAATTATATAACTTATAAACATTGCTATGTGACAGCTGGACATGGTGGTGAGGTATGAATAGGTTGTGGCTTGACCTGGCTGGGAAGATGGACCTGATCTAAGGGGGTGACCTTAACCTGACGTCAGCCTGGGGTATAAAATCCAAATGCCCTCTTCTCACAGGATCAGGAAAACTCTCAGGAGAATTGAGACCGAATAAATAAGAATGATATCGTGAGTTCACTCTCTTGCCCCTGTTGCCCTCTGCTCCCTAATCCCTGTTTTATCTTTAGCTCACTCTCTACCCCCTCTTTTTTGGATCCCTAACTGCCTGGAGGCGATGGTGGCTATTTCATTCACGTGGTGGAACCAGATTTCATTTCTTTTCTTTCTTTTGTTACTTAAATAAATTTTCTTCCAGCCCTAAGTTCGTCCGTTCAAATTTTTGCTCATGTCAAACAAGAACCTGCCTGATAACAGTGGTGCATGCCTGTAGTCCCAGCACTTGGGAGGCTGAGGCAAAGAGGACCACCTTGGGTTTGAGGCCAGCCTGGGCTACATAGTGAGCTCAAGGTCAGCCTGAACTACATAGCAAGACTCTGCCTCAAAAAAACAAAACAGCTGGGGATTTAGGTCAGTGGTTAGAGTGCTTGCCTAGCAAGTGCAAGGTATTGAGTTCGATCCCCAGCACCAAAAAACAAAGCAAAACAAAAAAACCAAAAAAAAATTGCTATGTGACAAAAATACTACACATGTTAGAAGTATGTGGAGATGGGGCTGAGATTGTAGCTCAATGATAGAGCACATGGCTACCTTGCTTGAGATCTTAGGTTGGATCCCCAGAACTGGAAGAGAGAGAGAGAGAGGGAGAGAGAGAGAGAGAGAGAGAGAGAGAGAGAGAGAAGGGGGAAATAAATTTAACAAGTTGAGTATTTGCTAAGTGACAGGAAGTGTTAGATGGGGTGGGAGCGGAGGACATCAAAATGCAGTTGCTTTTGGCATAAATCTTCTTAGCATTATTTGTCTCCCTAATCTAGTTGCATGGGATGTTTTGATAGAAAAGGAACTTTGGTTGCAAAAAAGTGTTAATGGAAAGCCAAAACCATGTCACCTATTTGTAATAGGGCAGGCAAGAAAAAGGAAATAGGAAAGGTTATCATTTCAGTTGGACAATAGTTTTTAGTACTGGAGAGATTCCAATAGAAGTTTGAGGAGGAATATGATGCTGTAAGATTTAAAAAGATAAGAGAATGAGTTCTTCCTACTTAAGAGTCATTTGTTACAAAGAGAAAATCTTGGCAATGTATTCTCAGGCCTTTCCTTCCTCCCTTCTTCTCTGCCTTCTCTTATCTATATTTACTGTGATAAATGAATCCAAGTCTCAGGAGTTACTGAAACAAGATAACACATTGAAGTGTTCCCTTCAGAACTATGTTTCAGAGGCTCGGAGAGTACTGAGTTTTAGGACTTGTGTAGTACTGCTCATAACCAAAAACTGTCACTTAATCCAAGAGAAAACTTGGATTCCTCACATGGCTCAATTGTATTCTAGCTTCATTTCCTTTTGGTGATGCAATCATTTGGAGTTCAGTTCCTTGCCAGTTCTTCTACATCCCCATTTGACCTTTTACTCAGTTATTATTTTCCACCAAATTTTATATACTGAAACATGGTTTGGAGCCAGGGATGGTGGCACACACCCCTAATCCCAGCACTTGGAAAGCTGAGCGGGAGGATCGCCTATTCGAGGGCTACAGAGCAAGAGCCTGTTTCCAAAAAAAAGCGCCACAAAACAAACAAATCAAAAAGTAGATAGAGAAAATCTTTAAATTTACTGACAGAATATTATTAGAAAAAATGTTGTTTTGGTGTGGAATAGGCAATGCTGGGGGTGAAAAGAATGGTAGATAAGTCATCCAAAATCAATGATCCATTAAGAAATAAGAGGGAGGGCTGGGGATTTAGCTCAGTGGTTAAAGTGCTTGCCTTGCAAGCACAAGGACCCGAGTTCGATCCCCAGCACCAAAAAAAAAAAAGAAATAAGAGGGATGTGTTGCTTGCTGGCTTCTCATGTGGTATGGGTCCAATTTCTCACATTTGGCTTCTGCTCTAGCATAATAGGATGATGCAAGAGAAAATGATGGCCAGATGAATGATGCTTGCGCAGAGAAACCCAGAGATCTGCTTGTGTCCCCATGTGAGAGGCTGAGAAGACTAAGAAAGCCCTTGACTGGGTGAAAGGAGGTGGACATAATGGCTTGGGGTCCTGGGATCTTTTTTTGGGTGCTGGGGATCGAACTCAGGGCCTTGTACTTGCTAGGCTAGTGCTCTGCCACTGAGCTAAACCTCTAACCTCCTGGGATCTTTTATGACAATTACATTTTTATTTGGTGGCAAAAGCAGTTTAGAGCCCCAAAACTCTTCAAATTCCTAATTCCATAGTGTCAGCACGGCACATGAGCTCAGACATCAAAAAGAGGAGTTAGAATCCTGGCTCTGCCTCTTATGGAAGTATGTGAATTTGCAAACATTATTTACCCATTAAGGAACTGTTTCTTTGTGGAATGGAGACCTATCTGCTGGGAGGATTAAATGGACTGACCTGGAAAAAAGGCCAGATAGAGTTTAATGAAAGGTAATCGAATCCAACAGGTTGTGCAATTCCTGATTCTTAGGTCCCATCAAGGGGAGGAAGGCAGCCAAATCCTTGTCAGGAATTTAAACTCCTAGTTTATTTATCCCTCCCTTAGTCATACTTGTGTGCTGTGCTAGGATCATTCTCCTAACCTCTTTGGAACTGAGTCCATTCTTCTGTGGGATGAACAATCCATTCCCTTATGACACAACGTTAAATAAGAGCCAAGTAATGTGTCTAATTTACAATGCTACCCAGGATGATAGTGCTCTGAGTTAAAACATATTTTCAGTAAATGTTACTATTGGACAGAACAGTGTCTCCCACTGGGCATGGTGGTGCACACCTATAATCCCAGCACTCGGGAGGCTGAGGCAGGAGGACTGCTGTGAGTTTAAAGCCAGCCTGAACTACATAATGAGGCCTGTCAAAACAACAACAAAAAACAGTGTCTCTCAAAATGTGAGCTGTGAATTGTGGTGGTATACATACCAATTAAAACTGTTAAATAGCTACAGCATAAATTGATATTAAAATATATTTGATTTTAATTGCACCAGGAAGCAATTCCTATTTTGAATCTCTAACACTTGCTAATCTCATTCTTTAAAAAGAGGGCAGAAACTAGGCATGGTGGCTCACTCATTTATGCCTTTATTTTTTTTTTATGGCTTTATTTTTATAAAGACAAATAATAGAAATATTTGCTTTCTAAATTAATCTCAAACACCCTATAAAGAAGAATGAGGGTAAAATTCAATTCAACAAACATGAATCCAACTACGCATAAGTCCTAAAATTGATTCAAAGAAAAAGGATCACAATCCTGAAGGAAACTGCCACCAAGTAGAGAAAAGGAAATATCAAGGTTGTATCAAGAGTATTCATTTTATAGAAAGAAAACACAAATTCAGAAAGTAAAACAATATGGGAGATAAAAAATAGAAATGATATGGAGGAGTGTTGGACATTAGTCAGAAATGCCTCAGCCTAAAAAACTATGACCCCCACAGAAAGATCTTGCATTCAAATCCTCAAATAAGAAACCAAAGAATGGGGAGGGGGGGCGCCAGTTAGAAAAATCCTTGAGTTTTATACAGTTGATAAGGGATAATTATCACCCTCACAGTCTTTATAGAATGGTGATAGGCAGAAATGTCAGAAAAATAAAAACATAAAACTCTTGCAGGAGAGAAAAATAACTGATGTCAGGGAAATCTCCAACACAGCACGGAATATTCCATTCCACACAGATTTCTCCTGAAGGTTGAGGACTGAGCCAAAGGACACCACCTGTGAGTACTGTAATGCCCCTGAGTTTGAGCACTGGGAAAGGAGAGGGATGGAGCTGGGTGGGCTCAATGGCAGATCCTACAGAACAGTCCAGAAGGGCCCCTGTTTACTTCCTGTAAGTTGCTAAGACACAGATGCAGAAACATCACATCGTGAGCCCTTTTGAGTACAGTTGTAAGCTAAGATTAGATTATATGTCTTTGAATACCCAATTTTAATGTTCTATTCCTACCACACTGTCAAACACCTCCCCTACCACATACACACGAAATTAAAATCAAGGGAAAATGTGAAAATAAGACAGGGTGAAAATGTGGGGTTGGAGATTTAGCTCAAGTGGTAGAGTGCTTGCCTAACAAGCGCAAGGCCCTGAGTTTGATCCCTGGCACCCCCTCAACAAAAGGATCACTGCTACAGTACGTATTTCATCCCCAGAAAGACCACTACAAACAAAGACTTATCCTCTGGGCCCTATTACTTTTCTAGCATATTCCACAATTAAAGAGGTATCTATCACTGTTTATTAATACATGTGTTTATGTGTATAAATTATACTTGCTCAGCTGACTCCTGGGCATATTTGATAAACTTTTAATCTTGAATCTTGAACTTTCAGGAAGAGGTCACAATTGTGAACTGGTTATATTCATGACATCAAGGGAAACAGACTGAAAAGTTAGTCACAGAAGAAGCCCGCCCTTCTACTGTTGTTATTCTGCAATTTGGGGCAGAAAAGGAAAAAGTTCGACTCCAAGTGAAGTTAAGCCTGTCTACAATAATATGCTGAAAAGTTTTGTTAATATAGGAAAGCATTTTATAATCTGAAAATAAAAAGGTAAGACACAGATTTTGAGATTGTAATCTACTCCTAATGCTAATTATTTCCATATGCATGGTTATACTCACTCATCCTGAACGAAAGAATATGACAACGATTACTTCTGTTAATGTACCTTCCTATCAGGAAAGAAATGATGTAGAAAAAACAAAGCTATAACTACATGAAAATGGCAGGCGGTTAATTCAACCTTTGGGTGAGATGGGAGTAAATGGACTAATCAGTGCTAGACTTGAACCTGGACTTGTTTCTCTGCCCTGCTTCATGATACCTTGCTTTTCATCAATGAGTCCTAGAGTTCGTGACTGTTCTCAGGTTACTAAATATCTATGAACTGTGAATATGTTCTGTACACTCCTCATTGTTGTGAGTGCTAAACGGGTTCATTCACAAAAGCACATACAGCAACAAACAGTGCTGAAGCAGGAGACTTGGACTTGGCAGCGTGGCTAGAGCAACTGGGCACGACCTGCCAATCGAAGATACTGATTAACCACAGAGGGAGAGCAGTAGCTCGCATGCCTGACATGTGAGCAAGCTGAGCCCCACACCTGGCACCAATCTTGTGACACGAGACTACACCGAACCTGGCGCCTGATGGCAGTCCTCTAGCATGAGCTCAAGTGGGAGCGACCGCTTGGTTCAATGATCAAGGAAGACAGAAAAAAGATGGCGGCAATTGTGTTTGGGCCAGTGCCCTCTTGTTCTTGCAGTGGTCCGTATCTTCTCTTTTTCTTTCAAAGTATCCTTTTCTCCTTTAGCGCTTCTTTTGTGTTTCTTTTCCTATTCCTCTTCTTATTTATGACCTAAAATAAACAGCAGTCTTTCACATTCACTAATTGTCCTAACCAATTCATTGAACGGGACAATAAGAACCCAGAAAACACCGCTGGTCTCTACTGCACTTGGTAACAGTGCCCATCATGTAACACAGACTCCCAAATATTAGATAGTATCATCAGTGGGCACACCTATCATGACATTTTTTTCATTCTATGTCGTACTTTGCCAGTTGAGAAAATGATCAGGAAGTCTGTTGGTTAGTGAGAGTAAGTGGAAATTAAACAATTGTATGAAAGGGGCTAGAGGTTTGCTCAGTAGTTAGAGAGCTTGCCTAGCAAGTGCAAGGCCCTGAGTTTGATCCCCAGCACAAAAAAAAAGAAAGAGAGAGAGAGACCTTGTCTCAAAACAATCAAACAAGGGTTAGCGATTTAGCTCAGTGGTAGTGAATTTGCCTAGCAAGCACAAGGCCCTGAGTTTGATCCCCAGCACCGAAAAAAAAAAAAAAAATCAAAACAATCAAACAACAATTGTATGAAAAAGCCACCAAAATAATTCAGAACTAGACACTCAAGAACTGGTATTTTCCATGAATTTGTGTGGAATGGTACAAGTAAATAGTAATAACAGTTGGCTTAAAGAATTAACTGGGAATGATACAAATGTTCTTATAGTAGCCTCAAAGTACATGAAGTTTTTTTCTTTTTTCTAAATATCCAGCAGCTAGTTCTAGTGCTAAGTCCTCAATAAATGTGTTTGTTGAAGGTAACAAAATGATTTTTTTCCAGAAAGAGATGGAAGATGATTTCTTATACCTCTTAACCATTTCCATTTTGAAAAAAAAAAAAGCACAGATCATTGCCAGGATTCATGTAATTTTACATAAACATACTCTCTGAGGCTGACGCAAATCTGACTAGTTTTCAATGTGAAAATAAAACATAAAAACCGTTTTTGGAGTTATTCCTAAATAGAACTTGACTCTAATCCTGTCGTAACAGAAATGTGTATGATTAGCATTATTTAACACTTTTTTTTTGCTGGGTGTGATGGCACATGCCTATAATCCCAGCAGTCGGGAGGCTGAGGCAGGAAGACAGCCACAAGTTTGAGGCCAGCCTGGACTACATAGTGAGTTCAAGGCCAGCCTGAACTGTATAAAATGACCCTGTCTCAAAACAAAACTTTTTTTTTTAATGTGGTAAATTTCAAAGCATGGAACACCACAGAGCAGAACATCACATGTGGCACAAAAATATTGTTTCTCTCTCGATTTTGCCATCCTTGTTATTGTTTGAACAGCAAACTTTGCAGCAGCTGGGTGGATTTTGGTTCTCCGAGGTTGGTGATGTGCTCTTGGGGAAATGTCTTTTTTTTTTTGGTACCGGGAATCGAACTCAGGGCCTCATGTTTGTGAGGCAAACACTCTAAGCACTGAGCTAAATCCCCAGCCCAGGGAAATGTCTTTTGGACAGGTGAAGAGATGTGATGTCCTCAGAAAACAGACACCCTTCCGGCGGTTGTTGCCCCGGCTTGTGATGCTCTTCAGTGTTCTTTCAATCAACATCAGTCTGAAGTTTACCTGGCTGCCCATGTGCATGTAGGAGTTCAGCACTGTAACATTTAGAAGGTGGTGAAAGAATTTTTTACACTAAACCTTGTGTCTTTTGCATTCAGTTGGATAAGAAGTACACATCTGAGTAGCTGAGTCCACTGCTCCCATATTTTTGTTATATTCCACTACATAAGGCCTTGTTTTTTTTTCTTTTTTATCATTTCTACCCTCTACTTCAGTCACAGTATCCTTATAGATGGTAGAGAACACTGTCACCACCTTCTTTTTTTTTCTTTTTTTGAGACAGGGTCTTGCTGTGTAGTTTCAGGCTGGTCTTGAGTTCACCATGTAGCCCAGGCTGGCCTCGAACTCACAGAGCTCCTCCTGCCACAGCCTCTTGAGTGCTGGGATTACAGGCGTGTGCCATCATGCCCAGCTGTCACCACCTTCTTGTCACACAATTTCAGTGCCATGAGTTCACCACAGAATCTGGCTACAGTTGTTCCCTTTGCAATCCTTTTTTTTCCAGATCATTTGGCATTTGTTTTCTGTCCAAATGAGCTGTTCCAACCTCATCAGTTCTGTTTTGATACAATTCTCTGAAAAGCATGAGAAGTGTATAAAAGTTACTGAGAAAGGCACAATATTCTTGTCCAGCAGGTCAATGACCAATGTAAAAACAATGTGTGATGATTTCAGATTATCAGCTGAATCTTTCAAATTCATACTGGGCCCTGTGAACAAGCATATTCCACACATAACCAGACTGACTTTCATGAAGTCACGTAGCTTGAGACCAAATTCTGCTCATTTCATTGGGATGTACTGCTCCATGCTAATTGCCCCCAAAACAGTGTCAATGACTCATTGATTGCAATGTTTCTGTTTGGAGTATACCGAAAATTTATTTACAAGAAAGTTGAAGACGTTTGATCTTCTGCGATGAAATTAAGGCCTTTGACCAACAGATATGGAAGAATTATTGACAAAATGCAGGCATCAAAGCAAAAGTAAAAATCTTTTGCCAGTGTAATTTGCCTGAGATAAGTTGTATCCAAAAGAGGCCTTGTCAACCAAAACATCTCCAGCTCAGGTTTCTGCACAGTACTTTGCAGTGCTGTTATTGCAAAAAAGACTTTAAGGTCATTATTGTCAGTGTTTTTCCACTTCATTCGAGGAAATTCTTTGGGACCAGGTAGCTTTGAAGCCAACAAGGAAGTTTGGGTATTTGTTTTACTGGTAATTTTTAATTTCTTTTCTTTTTTTCTTTTTCTTTTTTTTTTCGGTGCCGGGGATCAAACTCAGGCCCTTGTGCTTGCAAGGCAAGCACTCTAATCACTGAGCTAAATCCCCAGCCCCTCTTTTTTTTTTTTGAGACAGAGTCTCACTATGTATTTCAGGCTGGCCATGAACACATTATGTAGTCCAGGCTGGCCTTGAACTCACATCAATCCTTCTGGCTCAGCCTCCCAAGTGCTGGGATTATAGGTGTGTACAACCACACCTAGCTTGCTGGTAATTTTTAAAACTAATCCTAAAAATAAATAAATAAATAAATAAAAATAAAACTAATCCTTCGGTAAAGAACAGTTCAATGTACAGCAGTGGATTGGAGGTATCACTGACATTAGCTTTTCTTCTAAGTGTACTGGTAAAGTCATACCTTTGAGGTGGAATCCTAACATGAGTTGACCTTTCATAGCACACCTAAGTCAGCTGATGCAGAGCTATTTCCATCAGATTTCAAGTCAGATGGAAGTGTGACCTGTCTGTCTTCTGAAATACCACTTGAAAAATCATCAGTTTTAGTTTAGTTTTTTTGGGGGGGAGGTTGCTGGGAATCAAACACAAGGCCATATGGCTGCTAGGCAAATGCTCTACCACTTGAGCTAAATCCCCAACCCCTTCTTTTCCTTTTCTTTTATTTTGGTACTCCAGATTGAATGCAAGGTCTTTGCAGGAGCAACCATCGCAGTCCTTTTTCAAAATTTTCTCTATAAATTGGTGATTGCCCAGGCTGGGCTCAAATTTACTGTCCCCCTACTGCATCCTGAGTACTGGGATTATAGGTGTGTGCCACCACACCGGATTCTGTTAAACATCTCACTATTGGAAGAATTATATACATAAACAGAGCAAAGTAGACATGATGAAGTAGACGTGCACTACGTGTTGTTATTTGAGATCTCTCAAGAGTTAGGATAGGCAGCTCCTTCTCCCGGGTGTATGTATCTGCCACATGGTTGAAATTCCCAGCCTTGTATGCCTTCCTTTGGAGCAAGGTTTAGAGTACACATAAGAGCCATTAAATGCAAATATGTCATCTGTAAACGGGAACCAATTGACGTTTGGCACACACCAACACATTTATCAGCTCTGATTCGTGAACAGCTACCTTCCTCCCTGAGGCCCAGACTCAAGCAGAGGAAGTGTGGATTTTGAGCTGACACAGTGGGATCCCCCTTGGACAGCAGCCAGACTCTGAAAACCATCAGCTCCGAGGGAGGAACTGGCTTGGGAGGCCAATCAGGACAAAGGCAGCCCAGGGAAGGCTATGCAGGTTCGGGGATTTAGCTCAAGTAGTAGAGCGCTTGCCCAAGCTCAAGGCCCTGAGTTCGATCCCCAGCACCCGCCCCCCACCCCGGCCCCCACAAAAAGGGATTAAGTAGGCTATGCAGTGAGGCACAATCGTGCGTGGTCTCCATCCAGTTCTCCATGCCCTGGCACCTCGGAACTTCCTAAAACCGGCTGGCTCGCATTAGCACAGTGGCAGGCGGACAGGTGGCGCCCAACAATGCTAAGTCTCACCCTCTTTCGTCAGGGTAACTTGCACACGGGCTGGGGAGGTGGCCAAATGGATATATATCTTCTTTGTCCTTTTTGGTTCAGCCAGTCTAAATTCCATGCAATCTTTCAGCTGCGGGCCAATACGTATTAAACGAGTCTCCGGGGCCCTTTTGCAAAGACACTCCGACATCTAAGTGGCAGGTTAACGCAGTCAGGAACCCCTCTTGGGAAGGCGCGCAGCAGTTCAGCTCGCCCGCCTCCGCACTCTCCCTCTCTCCTCGCCCTGCTCCCCCAGAACCACACCCGTGCGCGAGGGGCCCAGACCGTCACGTCCCGTGCGTCGAGAGGCGGGACCGGGGCCTATGACGTCACGGGCCATGCCCCCACCCAGCTATCACCCGCGCTGCCCGCCATCTTGTCCCAGTGTCTCTTTTGCCGTCGGCGGGGGTGTGGGACTGTCTCGGTCCGTAGACGGGGGCAGGGTACCAGGCCTTTTGTCTGTGTTCGACCCGTAGTTTGGTCCAAGGCCTCCCGGGGTTCCCCTGGGTAGCCTGTGGAAGCCGAAGCGGTCGCCCCCGCCCCTCCCCTCCGTACCGGGCCGGGAGGGACCGAGCCCGCGTCACGCCCCTCAGCCGTAGCTACTCTTTGCGCTGTCGTTGAGCCCGCGTCGTGTCCCCGGAATCAGACGGTGCCCCATAGATGGCCAGCTTTCCCCCGAGGGTCAACGAGAAAGAGATCGGTGAGGAACGGGACGGCGGGCGAGCGGGCGGGGGCCGAGGAGAGGCAGGGACTCTCCGGAGAGGTCCGGGAGGAGGCGCCTGGCCGCGGAGGGAAGAGCTCGTGAGCGCGGAGGAGCAAGCGGCCCCGCGGGTGGGTGGGAGCGAAGGGGCGCGGGCCCGGCGTGGACGCGGCGCGGAGGAAGCGTCGAGTGGGACCTGGGCGCGGGGGCGAGGCCGGGGCGGACCGATCGGCGTCTGCTATGGGCCCTCATCCGCGACCCCGGTTCCTTCTGCGGCGACCGACGCACGGGCCTTCTCCCGGGAATCTCCAGGTTGAGCTTGGGCGTTGAATGAATTGGGGAGGGCTGTTTCAAAGGGTCATTGGCTTGTCTCAGGGACTCTTCATGGGTTGGGAGGGGCGTCAACTTGTGTGTTCTGAGCTGCAGTGAGTGGAAGCGGTTCTCGGCTACCAGCCACTTCTTAAAATGCGCTCAATACGTGCCAACGGCCCGGAAAACGCAGTGTTTAAAAAAATGATATGGCGTTACGAAAAGTCTGCGCTTCAGGGGAGGAGACTCAGAATTATCTTTCACATGCATGTGGGAGGAGCGGAGTGGTTGGGTGGAGGGACCGAAGTAAGGCTATTATAGTGAAGAGCAAAGTCTGGGAAAGCTTTCTGGAAGTTGGCCTGGAGGCTGCCTTGCCGCGCTGAAGGCAGGGCAATCGGTGTTAAAGGTTGTGGTCCAGATCAGTGGCTATGTTTAAAGCACCCCATATTATTTGAATTCTCTCAAAGTAAAGTAACTGGAACAATTTTTGCCGTTCTTGGGGTGCTGTGCAACTACTGACTGTTTAGTATGCATTGATCTTTTTTTTTTTAACGGTGTTAAATAAAAATTGGCAGTAGGCATTGAGCATAGAGCCTTTGCGTTTTCCTGATTTTGAAGTAGGTTTAACTTTTACTAAAAGAGTGGAAGGAGGTGTTTCTAGAGAAGGAGAGAAAGGGATGTAGCCAAAATGCCCTTTCTCCGGTATATGGACGGATTTCTATACTGAGAAACAGCAGTTGTAGAATTTTGAACTTTTGCTCTCTTAGGGATAAGGTTGATTAGGAGGTGACTTCAACCCTGGTCTTAACAATTTTTAAAGATTCAGAGAACATACAAAATCCTGTCCAGTTTACCACTCTAGGGTCTCCCCCCCTCCACTGTAGTTTACAGATGAGTGGTCTGCTTGTCATTTGTCTGTATTTTAGTTTTCATAATTCGTTTTGAAAACTTTCCAGTCCCCTTTCCTAAGCATATGTGCACAATATTGCCTTTTTTTAGGGTGGGGGGAGGTGCTGGGGATGGAACTCAGGGCCTTGTGCTTGCTCTGCAAGCACTCTACCACTTGAGCTAAATCCTCAACCCCTGAAATAGCCTTTCTTAACTAAATTTTTAAAAATTTTATTTCCTGGCTATAGTTTTAAGAAGTTACTAGCTAAGTGCCATTGTTTAGAAATCTGGCCTTTTAAAACCTTTAAAAAGTATTTTATTATTAATTTTTTGTTTGTTTTTTGAGACCGGGTCCCACCGTGTAGTTCAGAGTGGCCTCAAACTCACAGTGATCCTCCTCCCTCAGCCGCCTTGAGTGCTGGGATTGCATCCCTGCACCACCACACCCAGCTCTTCAAACCTTTTTTAAAACCCCAGTTTTTGTTTCTTTTTTTGAAGTATGATTTGGATACAAGGTTAAACATTTATTTTTCTGTGTAGCTTTGTATCTATGAATGAAGAGTGTCCCAGTTTGCATGGGTATTAGCTGTAGTCAGGCCAAGTTTGGCTTCTCAACTACAGACTGCAAGCAGAGGTGAGATTTCGTGAATGAGTAAAGAATTCTTCATGACAGGAACTTAACATCCATGAGCTGCTGTTCTCTTTCTCTAGGCACTGCCACAGACCCTCCCTTTCTGGTTATGAAATTGTAGGGAGGAATGTGAAGAAGTGGCTAAATCTGGTTTGCCGAGTTCAATGGTGACTCACAGTGTGCTGGTCCTGTACAGTGTTAATAATGTAGTATTGTGTCTTGGAGTCCATTTCCTGGGCAGGCAGCCTTGGTCTTTTTGGTTTTTTTTTTTTTTTTTTTTTTTTTTTTTTTTTTTTTTTTTTTTTTTTTTTTTTTTTTTTTTTTTTTTTTTTTTTTTTTTTTTTTTTTTTTTTTTTTTTTTTTTTTTTTTTTGGTGCTGCAGATCAAACTCAGGGCCTTGCACTAGCACTGTACCACTTGAGCTAAATCCTCAACCTATTTTACTAGGTCATTGAATCCTACATTTCTTTCTTCTTTTTTTCCTTACATTTCTTAAGATGCTACTCAGCAGGTAATATAAGAAAGGTTAAATTTAAATTGTTTTTCAAAGCACTTTAGTGTGCACCTGGTTTGTGCTAGGTTTATAATACTGTATTGCTAAGTACTTAAGTTGTACTTTCATGCAAAAATCACTTGATATGTTTGTTAACCAGCAGAGAAACACAACAAGAGCGAATATGTACAATAGTATAAATGTATTTATTTGGCAGTTTTTATAATGTACCATTTCTTAGGTTTCTATGTATTAGCTTAATGTTTCTTGGAATTTGCTGTTTTGTTCATAGCTTATTACCATTCTTTACAAGAGAGTTTCATAACTGTGGCCGAGATACAAGAAAGAAAACCTGGTGTGGTGGTACATACCTATAATCCCAGCTACTCAGGAGACTGAGGCAGGAGTATCCTGAAAGGCCTGCCTTGGCAATTTAATGAGACCCTCTCTCAAAAATGAAAAAGGATTGGGAGCTCAGTGCGAAGGCCTTGGGGTCAAGTCTCTAGTGTTACAAATAAATAAAATTATACAAATTAAAAATAAAGAATAAGAAAAATACAGAGTAACCTTAAAATACAGACTAAAAACATGAGTATTGTGTGAGAAATTTAGTATTGTGTTCTCATTTAGTTTAACGTGAGAATATTAAAACTTGTTCAGGTGAATTTTAAAACTTGCTTCCTTTATCTGTGAAGTTTGCTATTTTTCTCCCTAAAATTCATGGATTTAAGGGGCTGGGGACTTAGCTCAGTGGTTAGAGTGCTTGACTTGTGAGCACAAGGCCCTGAGTTCGATCTCCAGCACCCAAAAAAAAAAAAAAAAATTCATGGATTTAAAAAGATAGATACAGTTAGACAGGAATCCAAATTAAAGAATAAATTTAGGCAGAAGTTGCAAATTCAGAGGCCAGACATGTAAAGAACCCTAATGAAATTACCATGTCAGGCTGGGTTTCGAAAACTATAAGGAAATCTGGAGCAGTAATCCCTGTTTGAAATGATCCGTGTATTTAAAAAAAAAAAAAAAATCTAGCCAGTGCTGGTGGCACATACCCATAATCCCAGCCACTCAGGACCCTGAGGCAGAAGAATCACGGCTTTGAACCTAGTCTGGACAACTTAGTGAAACCCTTTTTTAAATTTTCAAAATTTTGAAAAAAGAATATGGTGGGGCTGGCAGGATAGGAATGTAAGCTCATGTAAGTAGAAAGCTTGCCTGGCATTTTTGAGGCTCTAGCTTCAACCCCCCAGTTCCACACAAGCACAAAAATCACTCCGAAAGCTTCCGAGGGTCACTGGTTTGTGAATATTGTATTAAGGAAGTCATGTGGCTGTTAGTGAAATTAATGTCCTGGCATGGGGCACATTACTAACTGCAGTTGATCTAGAAACATGAAATTAGGATGCAGGATGGACTTGAAACTTGGTAATCTGAGGAATGATTGAAAGAGCTAGAAATACTTTAGACTGGCAAAAGGACTCAGTTGCTGATGTCATCATGGTTGTGTGTTAGATGAACAGGCTTACTAGGTTTATTCTCGTGTCAGTCAGGATTGAGTGGGTGGCATGAGTAGAAGGAAGATTTTTACAACATTAAAAGGAAAAATGTCTGATAATTTCAACTATACTAGAGTAAGCCTTATTCTTATTCTTTATTTATTCTTATTAATTCTTATTTAAAAATGGCAGCCGTCGTTTTGTTTCGTTTTTGTGTTTTAAACCATACTCATTAATGTATCAAAGCATTGGGCAAGAACATTTAAAAGAATGGGAGCTCACACAAGTGCTTTCATATTTATTCAGTAAATATTTACTGGGCAGCTGTCATGCTGGGTGCCATACTAGCTATTGATGGAGCACACATTCAGACTGAAGTGTCCCTGAACGAGGCTCTCGTGCATAGATCTGCTGTAGGTATAGGAGGATCAATGGTTCTTATCCAAACTGCAATACATAGAGTCTATTGAAGTTGAGTTGTTGGAAAGGTTAAGCCAAAAGCATATAAAAATACATTGTCATACACTCTAGAGTTGATCAGTCAGCCTATAACAAAAAGGAAAAAGTGGCAAAATTGGACTCAAGACCAGTCCAACAAAGTAGTGTGATACGCTGATAAAGAAGGCCCTTTTCCAAAATTAAGAAACTTACATTTGAGTTTGCATATGCATGTTGTAACAGGATCTTGTTGATTATGCTTTTTGTTCAATAGGGAATTAATATTTTTCCTTGGAAATATGCCAGGGTTTTCTTTGTTGTTGTTTGTTGTTTTGGGGGGGTGTTTCTTTTTGGAGACAGGGTCATACTATATTGCAATTTATAATAGTTTATGGTTATAAATTTGAGAGCTAAAAAAATTTAATTTGACGGCTGGGCGTGGTGGCACACATCTGTAATCCTAGCATTCTGGAGGCTGAGACAAGTGGATGGCCATGAGTTCAAGACCAGCCTGGGCTACATAGTGAGTTCAAGGCCAGCCTGGACTGCGTAGTGAGACCCTGTCTCAAAGAAACTTTTTTTTTTAAACTTGGATTTTTCTTGCAAAGTAACTTTAATCTCTTGCAAAGTAACTTTAATCTCTTGCATTTTGAATGTAGTAATGTGGTGAAAACATAATACAATACAAAAATTAGGCTCTTAAGTAATCGTGAACCTGAATTGGTTATTACTTGCATAGTTTCATTCAGTGAAACTTTCTTCCTTTTTGGGGGGAGGGTGCTGGGGATTGAACTCAGGGCCTTGCACTTGCTAGGCGAGCACCCTACCACTGAGCTAAATCCCCAACCCTTTAATTGAAACTTCCTTAAAAACTCTTGCACTGGGAGATTTTAGGAAAATCACTTTACCAAAAATTGAAGATAGTCACTATCATTAAGGAGTCTTTGCTTTGAGTACAAGTACTTCCACTTAGCTGATGTTCCATAGGATTCCCTTTACTATCTGTAAAATAAAAGTGAAAAAATTCAGTGAATCCCAAAGTAATATGGAAGCGGTTTCAGATTGATTGTTGGTGCTATATGATATCCTGTGTTTTTTCTTTTAGTGAGATCACGTACTATAGGTGAACTTTTAGCTCCAGCAGCTCCTTTTGACAAGAAATGTGGTCGTGAAAACTGGACTGTTGCTTTTGCTCCAGATGGTTCATACTTTGCTTGGTCACAAGGACATCGAACTGTAAAGCTTGTTCCATGGTCCCAGTGCCTTAAGAACTTGTAAGACTTTTTTTTTTTAATCTCTGACATTTAATCTTGTCTCTTAATGTGGAGTAATTTATTACTCCACATTTTGATACTTGTTTTTCCTGGTTTTTTGGAGGGGCAGTGCTGGGGATTTGAACTCAGGGCTTTAAGCTTGCTAGGCAAGCACTCTACCACTGAGTTAAATCCCCAACCCTTGTATTTATTTTTCCTTTACATTGTTGTAATATGTTTTAATCATAGGCCGAACCAGGCGTGGTGGCGCACACCTGTAATCTTGGCACTCAGGAGGCTAAGTAAGGCAGGGGGATTGCTGCGAGTCGGAGGCTAGCCTGAGCTACATAGTGAGTTCAGGGCCAGCCTTAATTTATAGAGTGAGACTGTGTCTCAAAAAAAATGGGTCGGGGATTTGGCTCAGTGGTAGAGCCGCTTACCTAGCAAGCACAAGGCCCTGAGTTTGATCTCCAGCACCCCTCCAAAAAAAATTAAAAAACAAAAAACAAAATCATAGACTGAATATATTTATTGGAAAATCTGTGTAAAGAATTGTCTAGTCTTATTTATACATTGTATTTTCTTGGCTATTTATTTATCTGTTCTTGTGTGTATTAAGAGGCAGCATAACCAAGCACTAAGCCAAGCATAGTGATGCACGCCTGCAATCCCAGTATTTGGGAGGCTGAGGCGCAAGGATCTTGAGTTGAAGCCAGCTTGGGCTACATAGTGAGTTCACAAGCAGCCTGGACTATGTAATAAGACCTTGTCTCAAAACAAACAAATAAAAAAACCCAAAAATGCCAAAACAAATGAATTACACTTTGTTAGTATATATATTCTGTTGTACCAGTGCAGGTGACCTTTGTTATGTGAAGCTCTTTGCATTCACTTTGGGTTTCACAACACTTTATTGGATAACAGTGGTGTGTAGATCATATAAATTACTTTTTTATGTAACTATGATCCCTCTGCTTGAATTGAGTTGGCATATTTGTGTTACTGGAATTTTTTTTTCTTGTTTATACTTCTGTGTTTAGGTTAAAGGAGTCTGAGTTGATAGGGTCGTTTCAAAGGAAATTTCAGAGGCAAGTGAGTTTATAAAGTTGCTTTATTGGGCTGGGGATTTAGCTCAGTGGTTAGAGTGCTTGCCTAGCAAGCACAAGGCCCCGAGTTCAATCTCCAGTACCAAAAATAATAATAATAATAAAGTTGCTTTATTATTGAACCTTTTTCCACCACTGAAAATTTCTATTAAATACGTGATTTTATCCCATCATTCTCTTGTAGTTCAACTAGCAAGTTTTCCCCTTCCTATCTGTAGGATTCTGTTGTTACTCATTATCATATAATCACCTTGAGGTTGTTATGATAAATGTTTATTGTTACTATCTACAGGATTCCAGAATAAATAATAATTCAGTTTCACTTTTTCCCCCTCAGTCTCTTGCATGGCACAAAGAATGTTGCTAATTCAAACACTTTAAGATTGTCGAGACAAAATAGTGATGGTGGTCAAAAAAATAAACCTCGTGAACATATTATAGACTGTGGAGATATAGTCTGGAGTCTTGCCTTTGGGTCTTCAGTTCCAGAAAAACAGAGTCGCTGTGTAAATATAGAATGGCATCGATTCAGATTTGGACAAGATCAGCTACTCCTTGCCACAGGATTAAGCAATGGTCGTATCAAAATATGGGATGTATATACAGGTATGGATTCATAGTTTTAAAAGTAAACCTGACTGTTATAACATAGGATACTGCTCATATGGAATACATGATTTGAGGGTTTTAATGAACTGAAAAGCAAGACTTGCTGCTTTGAGTGTGTCTTTATAATTGACCTCAATAGCATGTTTAGCTCATGGTTTTAATTTAGGAAAATAATACAGAGATCACACTGTTTGGTGATCCTTCAGAGAACGTTATAGTAGGAAGGGCATGTCTAGGGAGTGTTTAAGTATTATTTATAAATAGTAATTTCATTTGACTCATCAGGTGTTTTCTTACATACTTTTTCAAGGATCACTTAGCACAATGATGGCGAACCTTTTTGAGACCGAGTGCCCAAGCTGCAACCCAAAAGTCCCTTACTTATTGAAAAGTGCCAACACTAAAAGTAAACCTGAATACTGAGGTTTTAGTTTAGAAGAAACAACTCTTATCCAGTGCATTGGCTGCTGGGCGACTGGGCCTGGGTGCCAGTGTGTCCGCTGAGCATGTGTGCCGTAGGTTCACCATGGCTGGCTTTCAAGGCAAATTATTATATTTTGGTTTTATATTTTGCTGCTA
This sequence comes from Hystrix cristata, assembly GCA_004026905.1. NCBI lineage: Eukaryota > Metazoa > Chordata > Mammalia > Rodentia > Hystricidae > Hystrix > Hystrix cristata. The sequence goes on from PVJO010009792.1 coordinate 41,927, forward strand.
GGGACTGAACCCAGAACCTTCGCACTGAGCTGTATCCCCTGCCCTTTTTATTTTTTATTTGAGACAGGGTCTCCCTAAGTCATGAAGTTGTCCAGGCTGAGTTTGTGAACGTCAGTCCTTCTGCCCCAGCCTCCCAGAGTCCTGAGGTTACAGGTATGTGCCACCATGCCTGACCAAATTAGATTTTAACAATCATTTTCTAACGTTAGAGTGTGACTATTTAAAGTCCAAGGAGACAGGTTAAATTCTTCTGGCCTGGCAATTAAAATGAAATATTTTGTTGGCCATGCATGGTGGCGCATGCCTGTAATCCCACTAAGTACCCCAGAGGCTGAGGCAGGAGGATCGCTGCAAATTTGGGACAAGAGTAGGCTACATAGTCAGTTCAAGGTCAGCCTGGACTGCAAAGCAAAACCCTGTCTCAAAAAAATAGAACCATTTTGTTTACCATCTAAAACAATATCTGGCAAACAACAAATGAAATGGTATCTGGCATATAGTATGTGTTCAAAAATGTAAAGGAATTTAAATGAGCAGTAAAACAAGATGTACCCCAGAACACAGGAAGTGATACTAACACTGAGGATAATACAGCGGTACCTTCACTCACAGGCTTAATTCTTTCCATGATTCTGGTTGCAAACCGAATTGGATATAAGCCTAATCAGATTTCTCTGTAAGGTCAACATTGAACCTGACCATTGAATTTGATTCAGTTCTTGTCCAATTCAGTTTGCGACCAGAATTGTGGGAAAAATTAAATTCGTGAACTGAGGTACCACTGTAAATCAAAATTTGGAACCTTGAGAAAAAGAATTTAGCTAAGCACATAGAGTTTTTAGAAACAAAGTTCTTATAATAGTTGGTATGAAAAGTACTTTTTTGGGGGGTGGTGCTGGGAGTTGAACTCAGGGCCTTGTGCTTGTTAGGCAAGCTCTCCACTGAGCTAAACCCCCAACCGCTTGATTTTATATTTTAAAAGCATGCTGTGCAAAGATTTACAAGATGATAATATTAAGGGCTTTGCAGATATTAACTTGATCCATGAGTGTTTACATTTCAGGGATTGCCTTTTAATTTTTCTAATAAATTTAGGGCTTTGTTAGACTGAGAAGAATCCATTTTAAAATATTGTAAATAGTGAATCGTTGCAAGTAACAATAGTAACACTAATAAATATTGGCACCAATAAATAAATACTTTGCACTGGTAAACCAATGAGAATTTGTTTGTTTGTGAAGTAGCGAAGTAGTTAGCAACCCTGTTATTCCAAAGTAGAAGCTGATAAATAATTGTCTTTTTTTTTCTTCCATCATGTTTAGGAAAACTCCTCCTTAATTTGGTAGATCATACTGAAGTGGTCAGAGATTTAACTTTTGCTCCAGATGGGAGCTTGATCCTAGTATCAGCTTCAAGAGACAAAACTCTCAGAGTGTGGGACCTGAAGGATGATGGTATGTGTTTATTCCACACTGTAAAAAGATTGATTTCTTGATAACTACTGTTGAGCAGCATTTGGGAACATCTTGGCAAATTTTAAAGTGACATTTGATCAGTTTCCGCTTCTCTCTTTGACGTTTGATCCCTTTCCTGTATAGATCAAACAAAAACATAAAGTGAGCCAGGATAGGAGCCAGCAGTTACTATAAGGAAACTATCTGTTACTATTCAGAAACCAACCAACATAGATCTCTATCAGCTACTTGAGAACAAAATCTGGATCATTTTAGGTTGTGCATGAACTGGTTTGTGTTTATTTCCTTTGTCTTAGAGCGGGTTATTAACTTCCTGCATTTGCTTAATGAAAATTGAAGTAGACATTAAAACAATAAATTGAGTTTGTCTAATAAAATTTAGACGAAAAGCTGATAACGTACCAATTAATAGCCTTGTAAAAGGTTAAATTTTTATGAAAAGTAGTTTTTTTTACCATCCAATACAATGGAAAGGCATGTTGATGTTGAGTACTGAGCTTTTTCTGAAACCTGCTTTGTGATGCTTACTGAGTTTTAAGAGAGGCTGCCTTGTTTGAGAGGCCCAGAGATGAGCATTTCTTTCCCTCTTCTTGTCTTTTAATGAAGTAGTTTATATTTTAAACTAAAACCTTGTATTTGAGTAGGACTTGGTGGTGCTCAGCAGTCTCAGATGGGAAGTCGACAGACTTGCCTAGGAGTAATTAGTATAAATTGAATGTGGAAGAAAACAAAACTCTCAGATCTAGAGCCATTATTCTACCTGATGGATAGTAACCATTACTTGATAAATAAAGTAATATACTAATAGTCTCAAATCCCGTGGTACCTACTCTGCACTTTAGCAGTTCTCTGATTTCTCAGCTCTTTCTTTTCTCCCTCCCCCAAATACTGGGGATTGAACCCAGGGCTCTTGCACTGGGCTACATCCCCAGCCTGTCCTTTTATTATTTAAGATAGGGTCTCACTAAGTTGTTAAATTACCCAAGCTGGGCTCAAACTTGTGACCCTACTGCCTCAGCCTCGCAGAGTGCTAGAGCTATAGGCATGCACCACCGTGTCTGGCTGATGGCTCACCTCTTGAGGGGCGGAGTTAAATAATGTAAGCATAGTTGTGTGCAGTAAGTATAAATAAAAACAAGAACTTTGAAATGAAACGTAGATTATCTAAGTGGAAGAGGATGAGAAGGCATTTTGAAGATGTTCAGCAAGTCTTAAACTTGCTGTATTTCAGTTCCTTCATTTGTAGAATAAAGGAATTGGACTAAAAGAATTCTCTCTCTTATAGATGAAGAGTCACAGGCATTTAGTTGAAGGGCTAGATGTTATATATTTTAGGTTTATGGGCCATGCCATCTCTGCCATAGTAGCACAGCATAAACAAGTGGGCATGATTGTGTTTATTTGGGAAAAATTTTGTTTATAAAAAAAAGCAGCTGGTAAATATTGCCAACCTGTTACGGATATATTACTTTCAACTGTAAACGTTTGTGATTCATGATTTAGTGCCTTTTGAAGATGCTCCTCATTTGAAATACATGCTAAGATTGACGCAGATACTTGTTTTGTTCAGGAAACATGATGAAAGTATTGAGAGGGCATCAGAGCTGGGTGTACAGCTGCGCATTCTCTCCTGACTCTTCTATGCTGTGTTCAGTTGGAGCAAGTAAAGCAGTATGTATCAGAGTTCTTACACAGTCCTTATGAATTGGATTGTAATGATGTATGCATAATCATTTTAAATCTAAGTGGCCTATTAAGTCTGTGCTCGGTGTCATGAATATCTTAATTGTTTTATTTCATAATGGGGGAGAATTTGCATGAGGGAAATTAAATAAATGTAGTTATTGATTGTGTAGTGAGAGGTTGGATTGGTCCTAGAGATAATATTTATAAAATGAGGGGTATATCAAATTTATTTTCTGTAAGATTAGGGAAGTTTATATGCTGTAGAAGAGTTCTAGTTCATATGTTAAGACGTTCCCTTGCTAATTATTTTCTTCTCTGTTGTTCTATTTTTTGTCCAGTTTGCTGTTTTTAAAGTTTTGAGTCCCAGCTGGTCCTGGACATTTAACTGAAAAAAGTAACATAATAATAAAAAAAGTACTCATGTATGTCCTAGAATGAATTACAGATGAAATTTAATATTGTCTGTCTTACATAACATCCCTATAGACAGCTTAAGTCAAATGGGTTACGCTGTTTATTGTTAAAGTCTTAGTTTACTGGCTCTGAGTTAGTGTAGTTAAAGGTATCTTAATTGCCTCAGGTATTTATGAGAATGTTGAAGTCCAAATACATGTGTATGATGATCACAATACACTTTGAATGAATGGGAGGGGGTGGAAGCTTGTTAAAATGCATTTTATTTAGCCAAGAGGTATGTTATAATGATAGTTAGAAATGTTGAAAGTTAAGAACAAAGTAGTTTAGTTCTTTAAAAATCATAAGAACGACAAAGCTAGATGTTGACATTGCTATTTTAGGCTGTGTGTTTTCCATATGCTTCTTGCTTTCCCTGTCACAGGTGGTGGCAGCAATATTGGTGTGATTGAGGTTATGCTGGCACCACTCGCACACAGCGCACAATGGTGTTAGCTGGGCAGAAAGAGTGGCATCTCTGGCTACCGGGCTGGGGGCGACCTTTACCGTAGGATGAAGTAACCTTGCATTCGGCTGCAAGGTGTACTGTACGTACGCAGGTGCTGGTCGACGTCCACTTTCTGCTTTTCTTTCTTTCTTTTTTTTCTTTTTAAGAATAATTTTCCCCACAGTGAAATCCACTGACTCCTCCAAGTAAATTGATCTTCCACTTTGATGGAATTGGGAGTCTTAACAAGTGAAACCAATTTAATTTTAAGTAATTGGCTTTTAAATGGTTTCTCTGCTATTTTTGGGGATTCTTTAAGATGTCAGATACCTTAAGTATTTGATCCAACTTGAAATTTGTGCTTAACTTTCCTTTGGAAGTAGTATGTTGTGTCTGTGCAGAAAAAAAGTACAAAAAGGATTGTTTCACTCCAAGAGGAGAAGAGATTGTCTTATTAGGATTGCTGTAAATTTCTAAGCTCACATTTAATATAACAGATTGAAATAAACATTAGAATCTTATTTAGGGCTATTCTGCACAGTCTGACTATTGATGTTGAGAATCTAAAATTGTATGTGAACTTGTTCTTAAGTAATGTAACTGTTTTATACTGAAAATGACTAATGATTATAGTTTGGGAAAAATGGTAAAACTTGATTTGCATAAATATTGTAATTATTTTCATAAAATAGCATTTTCATATTGTAATATATGGTTTAACATCCTTGTTGTTTGCCAAAGAAATTTCATTTGGCTGTGAAAATTCTCTTTGCTTGCAGTATCTGTTTCTCTTCCTAGGCTCACGTTGGTGATCCAAGCCTATTGTAAACAAGTGATTATCTCAAAGGGAGATGCCAATGGAGTAACAATTTGTTAACCTTACGTTTTCTGTCTGTATATTTTTTAAAAATTTGGTAGTTTCTGGAAAAAAAAAAGGGTTTGTAGTACTTAACCCTATTTATTTCTGTATATTCTAGTTAATTACTTTTTGGAATAAATGGGTTTCAGTATAACTTTGGTTAAATGGCATTGCCTTTATTTTATGTTTAGGCCCATATTTTAAATTAACATTTAACAGCAACATTTGAAATAGAATTTGCATGTCTGCTTTAATTAACTTAAAGACTGATTTTAATCTATGACACTGAGCATATTCTTTAAATTACTCATAATTTGTAATGTTTAATTTAATATAATTTTATTAAATTTATCAGTTTTAGTTTAAGATGTGCCATTTTGTCCTCTGTATGTCTGAACAAAGCTATAACATTTACTTTTTATTTCAGGTTTTCCTCTGGAATATGGATAAGTATACCATGATACGGAAACTAGAAGGACATCACCATGATGTTGTAGCTTGTGACTTTTCTCCTGATGGAGCATTACTGGCTACTGCATCTTATGATACTCGTGTATATCTCTGGGAGCCACACAGTGGAGACATTCTGATGGAATTTGGGTGGGTACTGCATGAATTACTTTAGTCTGTAGTACATCACTGGCTATCATTATACTTTTAAGAAATTATAACAGCCTATAATTCTAGCACTCTGGGAGAGTGAGGCAGGGAGATAACAAGTTTGAGCCCAACCTGAGCAACTTAACAAGACTCCATCTCAAAATTAAAAAAAAAAAATTTAAAAGACTTGGAGGTGTAGCTTAACACAAAGATTCTGGTTTTCATTCCTGGTACTGCCCCCCCGCCCCAAAAACCAAAACCAAAACAAAGAAGAGGCACAGTTACATGTGCTGGGTTTGTTGGCTTGCACCTGTAGTTCTAGGACTTGGGAGGCCAAGGCAGGGGTTCACTTGAGCTCAAGAGTTTAGGACTAGCCTGGATAACATAGGTGAGACTTTGTCTCAGTAAAAAAGAAAGAGAAGTAAGATGAATACTTAGAATTGGCAATATTAATATATGAAAACTAAAATTGCAGTGTATCATAATTTAAAATTTTGTTTTTATTCAAGTCGTGGAAAGATAGAAAGTTTTAGATGTAAATTCTGAAAAATGGTTTGGCTTTCATGTTAGAGGTCTTGCTGTTTAACAGTACCCAGTAGGAAGTGATACTTAGAATTTTATGTTCAGGGAACAATAGTTAAAACCAAAGTAAAGGCCGAGAATTTAGCTCAGTGATTACAGTGCTTGGAAAGGCCCTAAAAAACAAACAAACAAAAAAACTCGCAAGCACAAGGGTCTGAGTTCAATCCCTAGCACCAAACAAAACAAAACAAAAAAGCCAGTTATACTCAATCTTAGCGTCTTAAACCATGTTGTGGAAAAAAAAGTCTGTTTCGTTTACTTTGAATGTATCAGCTCTACTCAGTCTTCTCAGTTGCATTCTTGAAGGCTACTTTATTCAAAGACAGATGTTCGTTGTACTTGGGTAATTTATTTCTTGATGTGACTCTGAGCCACTGAAAACAACATGTGTTTGACCTCAGGCACCTGTTTCCCCCACCTACTCCGATATTTGCTGGAGGAGCAAATGACCGATGGGTACGATCTGTATCTTTTAGTCATGATGGACTGCACATTGCAAGCCTTGCTGATGATAAGTAAGTGTTTGAATTATAGCTTATTTCTTAATTACCTTTTAAAGATTTCCTTTCATCCTTCTACTTAGTGAAAATACTCAAGTTAAAAACCCTTTCTATACTTATGGTTTAGACTGTTCCTCTTGACAAGACTTAGATGTCAGTATGTCTTAAACGAGTATTGGTCTACCTAGTATCTCTATAAACTAATGTTAATGAACGCCATTCTCCGTGTTCCTTGTTTAACTGATTTAGGCAGACTGGGCAGATTATTAACCAGCTGTTAGCCCCTACCACAGAGATTTTTTTAAAAGTAATATCCTATCAAGGGTGAAGCAAAAGGAAACCTCTAAGGTGAAATAGTAAGGACTATAATTTACATCCAGTACTACTGAGACTAGAAGATGAAATATGTGTAAGAGATGTACTGCTTATTGGTAAGAAGCAGAAATTAGTGCAGCTATTCCATCTTTTCATCTTTTTATCATACATGTTCCTGGGTCTGGCACTGAGCAATTTGATCGCATCAATTCATAAAACTACTCATTACCATTTTTCTAGAATGTTAACAAACATATGGGAGAGTTTCTTATTTGCCAGTGATTGTTATTTTCGTGTTTGCTCACATTCTGAGTATAGTTTTCTGCTGTGTTCCTAGATGTACTCTACCTAGGTGAAAAGTCTTTATAAATGCCTTGGAAAGAATAGAACAGATTCAGATTTTAAGGCTAAGCAAGTAAGGAGAAAGCTTCATGCTGTGAACATTACAGATCTGATCATCAAAACAAGTTACCCTAATTACCTGTTAGAGTGATTTGTGTATATTTTGTGACTCAACACAGTGGCATTTCTTTCTGAATTTTCACAGTTGCTTTTACCTTAGACTTCACGAGAGGCTCTCACTTGATAATTTGTTTCCCTTCCAGAATGGTGAGGTTCTGGAGAATAGATGAGGATTGTCCAGTACAAGTTGCACCTTTGAGCAATGGTCTTTGCTGTGCCTTTTCTACTGATGGCAGTGTTTTAGCTGCTGGGTAAGTGTATGTTTCTTTGCTTAGAGGGGCAAGTTAAGATGGATTTTAAAGCAGCCAGTGGTTTATTGTCAGTAAGTCCTTCACAGGTACTTTCTAGTAATGTTTATAGTAGTTATTTTCTCATCACTGAGGCGTAATGCCTGATACACACAAGTTAAAGGAAGAAAGGTTTATTTCAGCTCAGTTTGTAGAGGTTTCAGTCCATCGTCAGCTGGCTCCAAGGTGGGACAGCATGGCAGAGGAGAACCGGCTTGTGGTGTGGCAGCAGGAAGCAGAAAGCTGTCAAGGGAGGAGGAGGCATGAATGTAGATATAGACATAGACGTATATATATATTTCCTTCTCAGCCACACCCACAGTGACCCACTTCTTCCCTCCAGGCTTTACCTTCCAGCATTACACCCAGCTATAAACCCATCCAGTATCACACACCCATTATCCAGTCACCTCCCCAGAACCCCACCTATGAGCACATGAGGTTTTGGGGAGACATCGCATATAAACCAAAGCACTGTTATTGCCTTGTTAGGGAGTACATCGTAGGATAGTTCTCCTTAATTAGGTTTTAAGGTAAAGTCTGTGATTCTAACACATAGCCTCAGATGATAGTTCCTTGAACTGCAGGGACTTTGACATAACATGTACTTGAGTGACTGAGCTTATGCTTTGTTGTTTCTGTTTAGGACACATGATGGAAGTGTGTATTTTTGGGCCACTCCAAGACAAGTTGCTAGCCTTCAGCATTTGTGTCGCATGTCAATCCGAAGAGTAATGCCCACTCAAGAGGTCCAGAAGCTGCCAGTTCCTTCCAAAGTTTTGGAGTTTCTTTTATATCGTATTTAGAAGACTGCCTTCCCTGGTAGCAGGGATTGACAGAATACACTTTATATGAACCTCAAGCTTTACTGACTTCAAGTATCTTGTTTATAAAGGTTTAGAAGATTTATTTAATTTGATACATTCTTGTACTGCATTTTACCAGTTGAGCTTTTAAAATATTATTTATAGACTATAGGAGAAGTATTTCTGAACATACTAAATGTAAATTTTTTAGATTAACTGTGAAAACATATACATACATGTATATATTTAGATATAAGCTGCTATGTGTTGGATGGACCCTTTTGCTTTTTTAATTTTAGTATACTGTTTCAGTAGAGCCACATGTATCTGTCCTGTAAAATAGAAGGAAAAAATTTTTTTTTAAATTTGGGATACTAAATTTGGTGAGAAATACTGATTTAAGAAAGCCGAATTGCCTCATTCAGAAGGAATTTGACTGGGGCAGGGGCAGACTGACCAACTGATGAAACACAGTTTTTTGTTTTTGTTTCTTGATTTTTTTTTTTTTTTTTTTTTTTTTTGGGTGCTGGGGATTGAACTCGGCCTTGTGCTTCCTAGGCAAGCACTCCAACAACTGAGCTAAATCATCAGCCCCAACAGTTTTTATATAGGGAAAGGATTTTGTTTTCCTTAGGATGGCATCTGAGAGGTGATATTTGAATGTGACATTATTTTAAAAAAAAAAAAAAGGATAAAACTAGAAAAGGGATGTCTTTTTCCACATTAAATACTGCTGCAGGCCTTAATTTGGGAAAGCAGCTTGCTACCTTACCCTGTGTTATAAGGTGTTATACATTTTAGTTAATTTGAAAAATCCATCTACTGTATTACTGCTAAATATTTTGTTTATGCTAAGGGAAAAGACCTTTTTTTTTTTTTTTTAACATATTCTATGTTTCTGCAGAGGATGATACTGGTACCTGGCCAAAGAGAAGCAAACAGTATATCTGCTTTTGCCTTCTGTTATTTATCTTATCTGCAGATATTAAGAATGTATCGCATTATGTAAAATGCTTGATTATATATTTTTGTTGAGTTTTTTTATTAAAGACTTGTAAAAAAAATTATAATTGCTTCTTAAATACCTTGAAGGTACAGTGCTTTTTGTCTGTTTCCGTTGCAAGATTACTGGAGCTCCACAAACAAGTCAGGCAGAAAGGGTGATGAAGAAAGAGTACAAGACTTGGGCATTGCTTTGCAGTAAGTCTGTGCTTCTTGAGTATGATAGCTTTTCTGTTTTGTTTTGAGAGAACTGTTGTGATGCTTATTTTTAAAGCATAGAAAATGCTCTAGATAAACAGAAGTACTAAGCAGAAATGATCTTTAGTATATGTGCTGCCGAAGCGAGCACTAGAAACGATCTTTTAGGGGAACTGACAGGCTTCTTGTGAACATGTCTGGCTCAGGTAGGTGTGGGAGAGTGGTAGCGTGCGTCCATTAAGAAGGCTGGTGGGCCAGTGGGTGGGTGAGGTGGGGTGGAGTGGGCAGGCACTGTTGCACAGCCGCTCTGCAAGCTGAAGGCTGGCCTGGACAATGTGGGACCTGGTCTCATAAAAAGGACCCGGGACGTAGCTCGATAGTAGAGCGCTTGCCTACCCTGTGGGAACCCTGGATTTAGTGCCTAGCACTAAAAAAAACAAACAGGCACCAAAAAAACCACACACAACAAAAAGAAAATTCTCACCAGCCATTATCATTTTAAAGACTTTATTAGTTTCCTCTGAGATATTATTTGAGATTTCTTACAGTTGCCTCTAGTAAGGGATTTTAAAAAATATATGGATGGCCAGGTGTGGTGGCACACGCCTGTAATCCTAGCACTCGGGAGGTCAAGGCAGGAGGATTGCTGTGAGTTTGAGGCCAGCCTGAACTGCATAGTGAGCAAGACCCTGTCTTAATGAATCCCCTGCAAATATATGTGGATGTAAGTTATGAATTTGAAAACCTGTAAGAAAATCTGCCCAAATAATTTGAGAATCATGTATATTTTACAAAAAGCCATTTCTTGTTTGTTTATTGTGACCAGGTTTCACTGTGAAACCCAGTATGTAGCCCAAGATGGTCTCAAACTTGTGGCGCTTCTCCTGGCTCGGTCTCCTAAGTGCTAGAATTACAGGCATGCACCACACCTGGCACAAAAAGTATCTTTAGGCCTCTTGTGGTTCTTCGATTTGGCATTCTACTCAAATATATCCACTTTGTAATTTTAAAACACAAAAAGCCTGCCTTGTGCATACCTGTAAAGGGGGCTGGGACTGTGAATATTGTGACTTTGAAGCCAGCCTGGCTTACATAGTAAGTGCAAGGCCAGCTAGGACTACATAGTGAGACCCATCTTGAACAAAAAAAGATATTACTGTCCACACCATTAAATTACTTTCCACCAATACCAAGATAACTCTATTTAGAATATCCACACTTGTTTGCAGCCCTTTTTTTTTTTTTTTGAGAAAACCGTAGTGCAAATATGAAAGGAAGATTGTAGAGCATCAGTCAAGTAGAGACATGCTTGAGTTTTCTATATCTGTAGAGGTGAAGGTAATAACAAGATAATTGATTAAAGGAAGGTAGGGAAGATGTGATTGCCTTTTTTTGTGATTGGCTTCTTAAATTGGATTCTAGCTGCATAAAATTAATAATGCCTTTAAAAAAAAAAAAACAACTGTGTTTGGGATTGAATCCCAAGACCTTTGCATTGAGCTACATCTCCAGACATGTTAAATTTTTTTTTGAGTCAGGATCTCATTTGCTATGTTGTCCATGCTGAGCTCAAACTTGTGATCCTCCTGCCTCAGTCTCCCACGGTGCTGGGATTACAGGTGTGTACCACTGTGCTCATAGTGCTTCTTATATTCTTTGGCACAAACATGTCATTTGGAGAACTGACAAGAAATCATTTGTGTTCTTGCTGAGCGTGGTGGCAAGTGCCTGTAATCCCAGCATTTGGAGGGCTGATACAGGAGGATCACCAGGGTTCGAGGCCAACCTGAACTATATAGTGAGACCCTGTCTCAAAAAAAAAATCATTTATGTTCAGATACTGTTTTAATACCCCATTGGGTGCATGTAAATGTAGGAAAATGTCTATGCTCAGCAGCCCAGTCATGAAATAACTTTAAGGCCTGTAATTTGATCTTAAATTGGCAAATCTTTCTTAGATTTATGATCCTTGAAATTGCCTGCTTGCAGTTCAGATAAAGTTGGATTCATCTGGTTTGCACTGCCCTCAGGGCAGCAGGACCCAAAAACCAAAAAAGGGCTGAAGGACACTAGCATGCTTGTGGGTTGAGGCAGTGAAAGAGACGGAAGCTGGCTGCCAGCCAGCACAGGATAAGCAAATAGAAAGGACGAGAAGTTAAACATTGTCTTGAAAGCCAGCACCGTGGAGGCCAGATCCAACCTTCATATTCATCAGAATGAAGACTCGGGGTGACACCGCATTTCATCCAGCAGTTTGCACCAGGTTCTGGCCTAAGATACTTGCGCCTCAAACTCGAGGTGATGTTCCTGCCTCAGCCTACCAAGTGGTGGTTTTACGGGTGTGCGCCACCATGCCTGGCTGGCCTAAGATACTTTAATACATTTTATAATAATATATCTAATTATGAAGTATAGATTATAAAAGTAACTGAGTTTAATACTGTCAGTGATAAAATCATAGATAAAGCATCAGTTGGAGAATACTGAATTTTTTAAATCCTTTTCTATCAGAATTAAGAATTACAGGCAGCAAACAATAAAACGACCTGGTGAAATGGTCATCATAACCTTAGCAAAAATCTGGTCTGAACCAGGTGGAAAGTGGTGTATTTATGTTACAGGTCAGTGGATAGCTTTGTGTGGCTGTCGTGTGACATTCATACAAGTTTAACAGTTGAGGAATCAAAAACATTGAGGCTGAAATGGGAGGGAGTAATTTGAATTTTTATTCCAGCATTGTTATTCCTGTTGGCGACTACAATTACGATTTTCCTTATGGTTTAACGATAGAAATCAGGAACTTTTCCCACCTGTAGTAAACAGAGAAGCTGCTGTTCTTGTCTGAAAGTAAACAAGCTTTGTTAGGAAAACCTACAATCCAGTGTTAGCTGTCGTTGCCATTACAGTGACTGTCTCACGTGGAGCTGAAATTGTCTTTCAAAAATACAGTGTAAAGTATGGAAAGCATCTAGTGTAGGTCAGAAATAAATGACTGATGAAGTGGCTACTCAAGTTATTTATGTTCTCCAACTGTTGCTTAATAATGAAATGTTCTTATGCAAAATAAGAAAAAATAGGGGTAAGAGAGAAATGACATGTCAAGAATGAGGCTTACATAAAGTGGAAACCATAAAGGTGTTTGCATTAAGCCAATCTTTGACTCTAAACATAAGGTGAGAAGCCCACTAAGTCGAAAGGTTTGCACCATCTATCTCACAGAGGTACTGTGTGTTATGGATTGGAGTTGTCACACGCCCCCATTCATGTATTGAGCTCGAAATCCCTACCGTGATGGCATCGGGGGCCGGGGCCCCCATGAGGGGCTTAGTGCCTTTCTAGAAGGGTCTTCAGAGAGCTCACCCTGTGATTATACAGAGAGAAGGTGGCAGTCTCAGACTTCTGGCCTCCAGAACTGAGCAGTGTCCATAAGCCACTTGGTTAAAACAGACCTGAGTGTTACTGTAAGACCAGCACATAGACTCACTTCTCTTTATTCCCCACCCACCTCTGAGCCCCTTTATCACGCAGAAGAGAATCAGCCAATGTTAACTGGGCCAAGAGTCTACAGGAGGGACCTGGGAGACAGGACCAGGAATTCCCCAAGTCAGGTCTGACCCTGTCACTGTTACCACACTACCACTTTCACCTGATTTCATAGACAGGCCCAGTTCTTAGGTTTATTTGAGTTTGTGACCTGTTACCTAAGTGACTTCTTTTGGGTGGTCATAGATAAGCTGCCCCAGCCCAAAGTGGTCTTGTTCCTTTCTTGAATTCCATTGGAATCCTCATTTCCATACCATTTCTTGGGCCTCCTGAATGTGCCCTGTTGCTGGTTAATCATTCTTGGGTGCTGATGCTTCATTTAGAAGGCAAATTCCTCATGCCTGAGAGGATTCCACAGCCTCTCCCACAGCGCTCTATCCCTCTGGCTGGTGTTTGGATCACTGTGACTGGTGGTCACCAGTTGACATGTGCTGAGGATACTGTTTTGGGCCCTTTGGGTATGCACAGATCGGGCACAAAGCCTGCAGCTGAGCCAGTCTGAGCTCGGTCTGGTGGTGGCTGCTCTCCCCTGGATTCCTGCCAATGGGAGTAAGACTGGCCGTGGTGGGCAGCAGGGAAGTACCCTGGTGTCAGGGCTTAGACGAGAGGCCCCGGGCCTGCCTACCAGCTTGTGCCAGCTGGAGAAAGTAGATCTCAGACTCGGTCACACCGCCCAAGCCCCGACAAAGGCCGGGACTTCCGGTTTAGCCCCACCTGATCTTGGGTCAGGAGGATGTTCATTATAGCCGGTTGGCCCAGTTCCTTTCCCCCGGGACTGCTGCCCATGGGACACTGCAGAAGTGGTGGCTGAGGCCACAGTCCCACAAAAGACTGGTGTGATTGCTAGCTTGGCTCCTTAACAGCTTGTAACGTTCAGAGTGTTGATATAAAAATGCTGCAATGATGTCTCCCTCGTATAAGTGATGGTTAGCTCTCATATCTGTGGGGTTGGGTATGCCACAGGCACTCAGCATTCATTACTGCCATTTGTTGAGCACTAACCATGTGCTGCTCACTGCTGTTCCTGGGAAGTGTTGTTACCGTCATCTAGACTTGGTGGTGCACACCTGTAATCCCAGCACTTGGGAGGCTGAGGCAGGAGGACCAAGTACAAAGCCAGGCTGGACTACATAGCGAGACCTTTTCTCAAAACAACAACAGAAAAGTGTTCTGTCTTCATTGTATAGCTGTGCAGGTTCAGAGAGATCAATTCATTTGTCCAGGTCAAAGAGGTAAGAGCTGATCTGGTTGCTCCACCTATAGAGAGGGCTGTTTCTCTCCACAGTGGCTGTGGATAGACACCAGCGCTGAAGGAAAATAACTTGAATCGGCATCAGCCTCCTAAATTAATCCTGCCTGTGTCTTTGCCAACCCCCCGGGCCAGCCATTACGTCGGGCTAACCTTTTCCCAACACGCACTACCTTTAACTGAATCACAGAAAAAGCAAACACGGAAGGAGGACTCCAAATATAATTTGGCAATTGAAACATACACAGACTAAATGATTATTGACCCTTGTCCTTTGCCCGCTGCCTGGGGAAGCTACATGGGAAGTTGATTGGTTTTTCACTCCACAGTGCCCTCCTCAGGAATTTATCTCAAACACATCTTTTTTTATTGTCCATGTGAGCAAATCTAAGTCACACAGGCCACAGCAGGATGCTGCAAAGCAGTCCCCAGAGGTGAGGAAGTCGGCCGACCTTGCAGCTGCCGGTGTCACCAGGCAGGCAGGCTGACAGACGCCCCGTCACCTGCTGGAGGCGACCTAGCAGGAACGCCACGTGGGCTGGCGCAGGGCTGGAGTCCCAGAGGTCAGCCTGGACCAGACACGAGAGTTATCCAGCTCGACTGACACGCCATCTAGAGAGCAGGGAACATTCAGAGCCGGAAGGGCCTGTGTTGGTAATGAAGCTCAAGCTATTCTGACCACATTTCACCAATACAAAGTGAGACCTCAATGCCCCTTACATTTTAGCCTCTCTGAAATTAGGTGTATTTTATTGTATCAATGATGTACGTTTATGTTAGTTTTTTTGAGACAAGGTCTTACTATGTAGTTCAGACTGGCCTTGAGCTCACTATGTTGCCCAGGCTGGCTTTAAACTTGAGATCCTCCTCCTGCCTCAGCCTCCCGAGTGCTGAGATTACAAATGTGTACCACATCCAGCTAAAAATCCTTTTTTCTTTTTTTTGTTTTGCAGTATTGGGGATTGAACTCAGGGTCTTCACAATGAGCTACATTCCCGGCCTTTTTTATTTTGAAACAGGTTCTTGCTAAATTTCCCGGCCTGGGCTTGAACTTTCAATCCCTGTCTTAGCCTCTCAGGGATTATAGGTGTGGGCCACCAAAAAATCTTTTTATTTTTATGGTAGACACTAAGATGGTTTATTATCTATAATGGTACAGATAAAAATCAGTGCTGTCTAGGAGTGGATGAATGTGGAATTTACATACAATTACAAGGCCAGTGAGATGTTTTCTCTGTAATGTAGGGTAAAAGATGCTAGAAATGGGGAATAAACAAAGCGTGAGGCAGGATGAGGCAAGTTGAGGGACACAGCACCCTCCAGCCCTTCCTGAAGAATGACTTGACATTGACAACCAGCGAAAACATATTAAAGTCAAGAAAGAGCTGAGTGTGGTGGTGCACACCTATAGTCTCAGCACTCAAGAGGCTGAGGCAAGAGGGTCACCTCTCTTTCAGGGTCAGCCAGGGCTATGTATCGAGATCCTGTCTCAAACAAAGATCTCAAACAAAATGAAACAAAACGACTTGAAATCTTTGTTCTAACCATTTCATAGCTGCCTGGTCTTGGGCAAGTCCTTTAACTTCTCTGTGAATAGATGACAGTACTTACAGCCCAGAGCTGTCCACCCTCAAAGCCCCTACCACAAGGCCTAGCCTAAGCCCAGGGGCAGCTGTCACTAACTTCCCTGGAAGAGCACGTCTCCACAGCAATGCCAGCTTCGGGTGTTTATAATTATTTCATCACCCATACACATTGGAGGCAAACCAGAGAACTCCTTCAGTGTGTTGAGCATGTTTTGTTAAGTGATTTGTCGTCCCTCCCCCTGCTGCCCCGCCACCAGGAAACAAACACAGAAGGCCTTGGAAACAGTCACCCCCACCCGGATCCCCTGTGAGCGGGGGATGATCAGGGAAGGCAGGGAGGGAAGCAGAGAAGTGCATGGAGACCCTGCTTGGTGTCTCCCCAAAACAAGCCCCAGAGCCCAAGAGCCTCTCTTGTCAGGGAGCCACCAGGGCTGGGCAGCTGCAGCCGGGTGGGCTGAGGGTTGTGCTGGAATCAGGCCGACTGAGGAACCGTTTCGGGGCCTTCTACTATGGACAGATCAGGGCCCAAACTCCCTGCCTCGCCTGAATCTGAGCCTCTGCCCTGCACTGGCTGCTCCACCCCAGGTTCTCTGTCACCATGTGCCTCCCTTTATCCCAGCACAGCTCATTCATTCATTCATTCATTCATTCATTCACCGAGCAGCAACTGAGCACTTGCAAGAGGCGAGACGGCTGGGCTCTGGGGATACCAAGGCACAGTTGGTGCTTTGAGGGATTGCCAACCCGGGGGGCAGACATCACAGACCTGCAAACCCCTGAACAGCTAAGGGGTGGGGGACAACTCATAACTGTGGTACCAGTCCACATCCAGGGCGCTAATTATGGCAGGCCCTGGTTGCTGGCACGGCAGGCGGCCAAGCTGCTCAGGGAGAGGGCGGCCTAGCGCTCAACCCACCATGGGACCTTGGGCAAGACCCATGGTGCTCTCTCCTTCTGTTTCCTTGGCTGTAAAAAGGGGACAATAATAGTTACATCCTCATAGAGCTGTTAGGAGGATTAGGGCTTAATAGTTCTGAAACAGAAATGGGGCTCAGCACATAGCATGATGTGTTTTTCTTTCTATGGTGAAAGTGCTTGGTATCCTACTGGGGTTCTATACTCGCTCCACCCTAAGTTCACAGCTCCCCCCGACCCACAGTGAGTGTGTGCGTGGCCCTGGACAGAAAATGGAGGGGAGATAAGGGACCCCAGAGGTAAGTTAAGACCTATGCTAGCGATAGGAGTTAATTGTGGAATTTCTTTTTTTTTTTTGGTGCTGGGGATGGAACTCAGGGCCTCATGCTTGCAAGGCAAGCACTCTAGCACTGTGCTAAATCCCAGCCCCACTTACGAAATTTCTTAAACATACTTGATAGACCCTTTCCCCTGACATTCTATGTCTGAACCACACACAACTCAGGTCATTCAGAGGTATGTCTGCAGATGAGAATCACTGATCTAATTGTTTTCCTTTGCTTTTTTTTTTTCCCTCCTGTACTGGGGACTGAACTGGAGCCTTTGCACTGAGGTACATCCTCAGCCGTTTTTTATTTTGAGACAGGGCCTCACTAAGTTGCTCAGGCTGGGCTTGAACTTTCGGTCCTCCTGCCTCAGCTTCCAGCTGTGCTGGGATTGCAGGTGTGAGCCACCATGCTGTGCTCGCCCATTTGATTTAAACTCTGTTACTGATGTCAATCAACTTGCCCAAGAAACAGTGGAAGTCAGCAGCAGAGGCCAGACTGAGAGATGGAGGTGTTGTGTCTTTTTGAGGTGGCATAGAACAAATAAAGAGGTAGAAAGGAGACAAGGAAAATTGGAATTTTAAAACTGTACTTTGAAGAAAAACTGCAGCTTCATGATATAAAAGTTATTCAAGTTGTTTTCATTTCCAGGAAACTTACTAAAAAAAAAAATTCCTAAGGATCTTAAAGACCCTGTAAATCTGTAAATTGGGGCGCTGGGCCGATGTTTTCCACCTGTAAATTGCACTTCCCCCTGCAGACCTCCATCCTCAAGCAAGCAGAAATATTAATGGGCGGCAGATCTCAACTTACAACATATGTGGCTGGTTCACATTCTAATACAGCCTCCAGATGGGTGAGCTGACAGTTGGAATACACATCCTAGATTGCGCATCTCAAAGACACCCAAGGCCCCTTAAGTATGCCTGACTCCAGATCATAATGTGCTGCTCTCTCTTGAGCACCTACACTATTTCTCTGAGTTCATACCTTAACATTTCTGCCCAGTAAGTCCCTTTATACCCCTTATGTGTCTTGAAAATTCTTTTTCTGTGATGGGAGTCAGCAAACTTGCAATTTAATTCTATGAGTAGGGTGGGTCTAGGTTCTTCATCTCAGTGAGAATGTTTTTTGATTTTTTTACTTTTTTTTATTTTTTGTTTTTTGAGACTGGGTCTTGCCGTATACTTCAGGCTGGCCTTGAACTCAGTATATAGCACAGGCTGCCCTCAAACTCACTCAATCCTCCTGCCTCAGCCTCCCAAGTGCTGGGATTACAGGTGTGTGCCACCATGCCAGGCTTTCAGTGTGAACCTTGGACCTTCTTTGGTGATCCTTTTAATCCTATCGGAGCTGCTGCCCCAACAGTCCCTGCATGAGGCACACGGACCCTCAAAGGAGGGAGGCCACAGCAGAAAATGCCAGATCCCAGGGAAGCCGCTCGGGAACCTTGCCTAGGCAGTGCCTGCTGCCACTCCATCCACCTCCTCACCTGGCTGCCTCTGCCCAGGTCAAAGTACAGCTTTATGCCCAACGTCCACCTGCCACCCAGAGCTCGCTCTTAGATCGCCATGGTGCATGCTGTTGGACAGAGGGAGGCCTGTGCAGGGGTAGCTGTGATGCTTCTTCACCTTCAGGGGCTCGCAGGGCCACCAGGGCTGTGCCTGAGCACATGGAGCTGCCCAGCAGGCAGAAGGTAAGGGATGCAAGCCCAGAGTGGGACCGAGGGTTTTCTTCCACGGGGAGCTGGCTGCTGGGGTATTGACCCGGCTGCCTGCTGGCCCCTGGGCTGTATCTCTCTCCTTTTCAATGTTAGTCCTTGTCTGTGTGCCTGTGTGTGCCCTGTACTGGGGATTGGGCCCAGGGCCCTGTGCACGCCAGGCAAGGGCTCTACCAGTGAACTATATCCCCAGCCCAGATCCTATTCTTAACCTTTACAGTTCAGGGACCCTTTGACACTCTTTCCCCAAGAGAAAATGGCATGCACTCCGCATTATGTGCTTATTTCCCAATATTTGATAATAACCTGGTATCTACTCTTGCTGATGGCATCCCACAGACCTTTGTCCACTCTGCCCCTTCAAATGCAAATCAAACCCAGGCTGGGCCTCTCTAAACTTTCCACTGCCCCGGGCCCTGCCTTACCCATCCAGCCCGTCCAGAGCCCAGGCCTCCCGTACTAGTCCACGTCCTGGCCCGCCCACCATGCAGCCTGCCTTCCCGTCTCCTCCCAAGCCTTTAAAAGAGTCAGTTTTTAAAAGTAGTAAGTAATTAGGGCTGAGGAGATACCTAGCACTTCCCCAGCATGAGCCAGGCAGTGGAAAAGAAAAAAATTAGGAGTTAATAGTGAGATGATTGGCAGGTGTGGTTCAAACTGTGAGGCTGGTTTTCCAAAGACCATGTGGGGAAAGCAACGGCCGCAGGAAGGGGGGGCGAGAAAGAGGTATGGCCGGTGTTTGGCATTAACAGCATTGGCAGGGTGGCTCCACACCTGGACGGCAGACAGGCCAGTTACCTGTTTGTCCCTCAGTCGATTGTTATGGTTCAGAAAGCAAACACATGAGCAGCAGTGCCCATGAAGCCGGGTCTGGACCCAATACTGAGTGTGGATGGATGAGTGGGGACTTGGCAGGTTGAATGAGGGGCATGAAGTTACGGAGGTGTGAAGTTTCTGGGAGTTTTAGGGAGAAATGAAGCAGTCAAAACCCAGCAAAGGATACTTCTCGTCCTGGTGTTGCTGGAATTTGTGATCTTCCTGCCTCCCAGAGTGCTGTGATTACAGGTGTGAGTCACCACGCCCAACTGGCAGCATGCCCCACAAACAGGCAGTCTTTCCCCCTTTAGGTTAGCATCCCCTATCCGGGTAATGGGTGGAGGAGGAAGCCTGTGAACAGCAGATGACAAGAGTAGGTGATGGTGAGATGCAGGTCTCACACACGCCTGCAACACGTGCCAGTGTGGGGAAGATAACTGCCTTTCCTGTGTCTAATCTGAAAATGTTACCTTGAGACAAGAGATTTTAAGGACAAGAGGCACAGAGAACATCCACCCTTGAGTTTAAATCCAAGTAGGAAAGGAGAGAGGATGGAATGGTACCATTTCCCCGCGAAGTCCTGCAGGAAGAAACATTGCACTTCCCCAGCCTCCCTCTTTCTGCGTTCTTGTCTTTGTCCATTGTTCTGTAATGGTTTAGACACGGTCTGGTTTGCTCCTGCAGACAAATTGTTTATCCACCTCTGTTGCTGCCTTAGAAGGCAGAAGTAGGATATGTTGCCAGAGCAGGTGGGCAGAGCTGCCGGGCTACAGAGGGGAGACTTTGTAAGTGTGTGGCTAAAAGGGGGTCCCCGTGATGGGACACTTGTCCATCTGTCCTGAGAGCCAGAGGGTGGTGGAGGTGACTGATGACAAAAGTAATGTCATGGGGATCCAGGGTGTCAAAGGCCCCCAGGGGCCACACACACAATCAAAAGCTTTGGCCTGGGTGCCGTCCAGGCTCAGGACAAGAAGCAGACAGGGAAGTGGGGGAGCAGGGCAGGGAGGGCGTCCTGGAGGCTGACAGCTGGCACGGCTCTGTGGGGCGGCTCCATGGGGCTTGCCCTGCACCTGTCAGCCCTGGCAAGCATGAGCTTTCAAAGGGCCCTGCACTGCCCCTGCTCGCACAGCTCCACATTCAGGAAACTTCCACAGGGTGCCACATTATATACTTGAAGATCAAAGCCAGGAAACTCTCTATTGTCCAGCCATCCCTGTGGGGCAGTTTCACAGTTGGTGGGATGTTAGAGCTTTTTTAAAGAAGGAGATAAAACTGTAGGAAGAGAAAAGAGCAAGTTCCAGAACGACTGTGTCATGATTATGTCAGTAAATGTATTTTATATGCTGAAAAATTTTGGAAGGATGGGTTTATTCCAAACTGAATTGGGGAAGAATCGAACTTTTGCTTGTTTGTGGATTTGATTTTATACATGTTTGTATGATTTGGAGATTCTGCAGCAAACATTAGAAAGATACAATGCTAAAGACAAAGTTATAGCTGGGTGTGTTGGCAACATGTCTGTAATTCCAGCACTCTAGGAGGCTGAGGCAAGAGGATCGTAAATTGAAGAGCAGCCTGGGCAAGTTATTTAGCAAGATCCTGTTTCAAAATATAAAGTAAAAGGGTAGGGGGTGTAGATCAGTGCGAAGGCCCTGGGTTTAATCCCCAATAATGGGATGGGCAGCAAATGGATGCCTTCAGTTCTGTGAACAGTGTCATCCTAGCAAAGGGCATGGTGTGCCTGCTGTTCCATTTGTTCTGCCCACATCCTCTGAAATGCAGAGAGTGAGGGTCTCAGCGCAGAGCTCCCCGGCCTCTGCCCACTCCTGATCGCCGTGTTTCCTGGCAGCTCTTTTGGCCTGCAGAGGCTCCCTGGGCTTCCCTGTAATCCAGGCGGAGCTGCCCTGAATGCTCTGGAATTTGGGGAGATGGGGCCTGGGATGGACAGTGGGCGGGAAAAGGATACCACCTTAGCCAAACTCAGCACCTGGAGGTCCTGCAGCAGCTCAGACCACAAAATGTCACTTCAGTGCTGGGGACACAGGCAGGAAAGAAGGAAGGAGTGGCTGAGGTAGTTTCTTCTGGCTTCTGTCCCCTCCTTCCTCTTAACTCTACCGACCTCCTTCCAGCACAGGCACCCTTATCCACCCAGGCCACCTCCCCTCCTCCTCTGCGGAAGCCCAGTGCTCCTGGGGGCCGTCCAGCCGTCCGCCGTCCAGCTGAACAGCCGCTTCGCCGAGGCCCAGCACCTCACACCTTTGGACCAGGTGACAAAAGTGTCCTCTTTATTAACAAAAAGTGAGGCTTTTGGAGAGAAGGAAACGCTGTTTTCTGACACCTCAGGGCAGAGGCAAACACAGAGGAGCCTGGGCGGGCTGGGGTGGGCATGGGGGGCAGGGGGCCACTGCAGGCCGGGAGCCAAAGGTGGGCATCGGACGAAAACAAGCTGGGTGTGTACGGCGGCACACAGGAAGCAGGTCAGAGAGCCGCGCCAGGCTGGATGGCTGGGGACACCAATCAGGCTGCTGCACTTGAGGTGACAGGGAGACCGGTGACTTGGGGACCCGCCCGGGCAAGCCCAGCCCCGAACCCATGTGACCCGCGCTTTGGGAGTTCACCGGAAACTGGCTGCAGCGCGTCCATCCTCCCACCCAAGCCTGGAGCGCAGTAGGGTCTCCGCAGACACCTGTTTCAGCAGCGGGCCGGCAGGCAGTCGGGACGCCCTTCGCACTCGGCTCCCCTTGGCCGGAGCCGCGGACCAGGCCTGACCCGGCGGGCGGGAAGGGGCCTCTGCGGGGAGCCCGCGGCCCGACTCCCGCACGGCAGCGCCACCGGGCACGGGACTCGCCGGCTCCCGGAGCGCGGCCGGCCAGAGAAAGCGGCGACGACGCCCCCTCCCGGAGGGTCCCGCGGGCCGCGATCGTGTGTCTGCGGCCTGTAAAACCAGATGCGGAGAACATCTGCCCTTCTGTGCGCTGCCGCGTGGGCTTTTCCGTTTTCTATTTTCTCTCTTACTGAGTCACACAAACCCTTAAATGCTAGGTCAATCCTATGTGTCGTGAATCTGAGTTTAGAATTTACCTTCTCGTTTGTTTTTAATGATTTTTGACACATACACACACTTGGCATTTTTATGTGCTCTGATCTTTTGATATTTTCCTTTTTTTTTCTTTTTTTGGGGTGTGCTGGGGATCAAACTAGGGCCTTCCGCTTGCTAAGCGGGCGCTCTACTACTGATCTAAATCCCCAGCCCCATTCTCCTTTATTCTTTCTCCCACAGCTCTTTGCTCATAGGACCATTCCCGTCTCAGTATCAGATATTCCTCCAATTTTCTTCCGGATCTCTATTTTTTCTTCCTCCTCCTTCTCTTTCTTTGCTTAGCTTTTAAACTCATCTGGAGTTTATCTGATATAAGGTGTGAGATACAGATTTAAATTTAGTTTTTTCTAATCAGCCAACTTTATAAACACATCCATCCCTCAGGGTCTTCGGCATATTGCTTCCCGGTCCTCTGGAGAAATGGAAATCTGGAGGTGCTCGGTCCCTTATATAAAATAGTGTCATATTTACATAGAACTGATACAACTCTCCTGATACTTTATTTTTTCTCCTGATACTTTAAATCTTCTCCGGATTAGTACTTAATACATTATAAATGCTATACAAGCATTTATCACACTTTTGTAGGGGAATAATGACAAGAAGACCCTTGTACATGTTCAGTACAGGTGAAATAGGAAGGTAGCTGGGCATGGTGGCACAAGCCTGTAATCTCAGCACTAGGGAGGCTGAGACAGGAGGAGGATTGCCAAGAGTTTGAGGCCAGGCTGGGCTACATAGTGATCAGCCTGAACTACACAATGAGACCTTGTCTCAAAAAACAAAAAACAAAAACAAACAAAAACTGGGCGGGGGGTATTTTCTGTCTGGAGTTGGTTGAACCTGCGACACAGAATCTGAAAATAGGAAAGCTGGCTGTACTATTATTGAGCCCTTATCTTTCAGCAAATTGTTTGAAATACACCTTGATCACATACTAACTGCTTGAGTCTATTTCAGACCAGGCCCTTGACTTTATCCATTCAGTCAAAGGGTATGGACTAAGTTTCCTTTTAGAGTCAGAAATAATTTTTTTTGTTTGCTTTTTGAGACAGGGTCTTGCTATGTAGTTCAGGCTGACCTTGAACTCACTATGTAATTACACCTGTAATACCAGCTACTTGGGAGACTGAGGCAGGAGGATAACAAGTTTGAGGCCAGCTTGGGCAACTTATTGAGACCCAATCTCAAAAGAAAAAAAGGTTGGAGACATAGCTCAGAGGTAGATGTCCCTGGGTTCGATCTCTAATACCTAGTACTGAAATGAAATGAAACAAAGTGAAATTAAACAAGACAAGACAGGTAGGCTGAAAGAAAGATAGGTACAAAGGAGATACGGAAAAATCATAATTTTAAAATTGTACTTTTAAAGCCAGGTGTGGTGGTGCACCCCTATAATCCCAGCACTCAGGAGGCTGAGGCACAAGAGGATCGCCACAAATTCAAGGCTAGGGTGGGCTACAGTGAGTTCAAGTCCAGCCTGGACTACACGACGAGGCCCCATCTCAAAAACAAAAAACAAAACAAAACCAGAAAACTGTACTTTTTAAAAAGTGTTGCAGCTTCGAGCTAGGTGTGGTGGTACATGCTTGCAATTCCAGCATTCTGAGAGGCTGAGGCAAGAGAACTGATCCCCATCTAGGCAATTTAGAGACTCAGTGAGACCTGGTCTCAAAATAAAAAATAAAAGAAGGACTGGGGATGCAGCTCAGTGTGAAGGACCTGGGTTCAATCCCCAGTACCAAACCAAACCAACACAACAAAACTCTGAAGCTTCAGGACAAAACGACACAAGGTTATAATATTTTCTTCTTCCTTCCAGGTTGTTCATTCCTAAAATTCCTAAGTGTTGAAAAATACAATAGATTGGATCTGTGTTTTACTCCAGTAAAAAATGGGTCTTTTACCTGTAGATTGAGTCAAGCTTTCTCTAGATTCACAAATTTCACAGGTTCCCACCTCCCCAAACATCAGTGTCCCCAGCTCCAGACCACAGTGTGCTTCTCTCCTTAGAGCCCACACTCTGTTCTCGGAGTTTGTACTCTTAATAAAACCCTTCTTTGCTTCTCACTGACATATCCTGAAATTCTTTTCTGTGACGAGACTCAAGAACCCACTTGGCGGGCTCTTTGAGGGGACTCCCTGGACCACGTGCAGTGCCCAGCCACAAACCGAATCTTCCCCAGATAAC
Source organism: Hystrix cristata (assembly GCA_004026905.1). Lineage (NCBI taxonomy): Eukaryota > Metazoa > Chordata > Mammalia > Rodentia > Hystricidae > Hystrix > Hystrix cristata. The sequence continues at coordinate 67,043 of PVJO010009792.1, forward strand.
CCCAAAGTGTGTCACTGCTCTGGTTGAAGCAGCTGGGAGAGGAGCCCTGGTGCTGACTCCTCTCGCCTTGGCTGCCCCGGAGCACATGTGGAAACCTCTGGCTGCATGGCCAGGCTCCCACATGTGGACCGGGACAGCCTTTTCTGACGGTTTCCGTGGAATACACTGGCTTTCCAACACATGGCCAGGCTCCCACATGTGGACCGGGACAGCCTTTTCTGACGGTTTCCGTGGAATACACTGGCTTTCCAACACATACAAGTAGACAGTGATATTCTGAAGACTAGCCAGTGCGTGGAAACCTGGGCTCTAGGTCGTGGGTCAGAGTAAGTCTTTAGAAACCACTAGTCTTTATTCTCAAGAAAGTTTAATTTGTGAAAATGCATACATGTGTGCAATAAAGTACCTTGTTTTGGTGCTTATTCAATTGGAGATTTCCCATACACACACACACACACACAC
>PVJO010009793.1:0-67626 GCA_004026905.1 Hystrix cristata
TAGGGTACTTGAATGTGGATTAAGGGTGGTGACTGTGGATTAAGGGTATGATGACTAAACTAGTCAACTGATTGGCTTGGCATTCTTCTGGGTGTGGATAATGGGAAGGCCTACTCTGGATGTGGGTATCACCTCCCAAAAGGTTTGTAGCCTGGATAGGATGAAAGGAAAAAGGAGGCTTGCTGCTTTTGCTGCCTACTGTTTGCTGCCTTCTGTGTGCCGTACCCTGAACTGTTTCTCCTCTGGAATGCCCCTTTGCCATGAAATCCTGCCTCAGAGCCAGCCAACAATGAATTTAAACATTTACAAACTGTGAGCTAAAACAGCTTTCCTCCTTTAATTTGTGAGTGTAGGGTATTTTGTCTCAGCGATGAGAAAAATAAGACACTTAGTTTCTGAGAGTTTTATTATGAATAGGTGTATCAGTGGACTTTTTGTGCATCCATTGGTATGAACATGCCATTTTTCTCTTTTAGTCTATTGGTATTATAGCTTACATTAATTGATTTTAGAATGTTTAACCAAGCTTGCTTACCTAGGATAGAGCTCACTTGATTGTGGTATATAATTCTTTTTATACATTGGTGTATTCAATTTGCTAACAGACATTGGACTGTAGTTTTCTTTTCTTGTAGGAGTTTTGCATTTTGGTATTATGTTAGTACTGGCTTCTTGGGTTAGTTCGGAAGTACTCCTACTTTTGTCCTCTGAAAGAAATTGTAAATAATAGAAATGATTTTAAAAATTTTTTGGGGCTGGGGATTTAGCTCAGTGATTAGAGTGCTTGCCTTGCAAGCACAAGGGCCTGAGTTCGATCCCCGGCACCACAAAAAAAAAAAAAAAAAAAAATTTTTTTGTAGACGTTTGGGAATTTACCTGGGTCTGGTGGTTTCTCTTTTGGAAGGTTATTAATTATTAATTCAACTTTTTTAATAGACATAGGCCTATTCAAATTATCTGTCTTTCTTTGTGAGTTTTGGCAGCTTCTGTCTTTCAAGGAATTGGTATTTTTCATCTGTGGTATCAGATTAATGAGTATGGAGTCGTTCATGCTGTTTCTTCATAAACCTTTCAGTGTACATGGGACCTGTAGTGATGTCCTGCTCCACTTGTGGTTTCCACTGCCCGAATGAGCTCCATCTGTATTTCCTCTGTATCCATCTGTCTCTCTCTCCAGTCTTGAGGGCAATGGTTTGCCCTGTGTCTTCACCTCTCCTCCAGATTAGAAGAGCTGTCGACTTTTTAATCGCTTCAGATTTTTATTCATTGTTAGGATGGGGCAGTGACTTCTAAACTCCTTATAGATAGAAATGGAGATGGGGAATCGTTCTCTATTTTTTTCTTGGTGGAGCCAGAGACTTACTGATTTTGTGATTATTTTCTAAACAATCAAGTTTGGCTTTTTAGTTTTATATTTATTTATTTTTATTTACTTTTCTTCTTTATTATTTTCTGCTTTACTGCCTTCTTCAATTTGGGTTTACTGTATTTTAAAAAAAGCCTCCTACACTAGAATCTTCAGTTGCTGATTTTATGACTGATTCCACTTCCCAAAGTGATCATAACTCTGTCTCTTGTGCCACCTACTCTTTCTGAGCTTTACTGTGTTCCACCAAGAGTAAAGTCTAACTTCTCTCCCCTTGAATTTGGGGATGGGGGCAGCTCAAGCTTCACTTGTAACCAATGTAATAGAGAGGAAGAGATGCTGTGTGATTTTCCAGATATGTTATAAAAAGAAATGCAGCTTCTGCCTTGTCAAGTTTTGTGCTTGGAACCTAAGTCTTCATGTAAGCAGCCCGAATACTCTAAGCTCACAGTGCTGTGAGAAAGCAGGTTATGTGGAGAGGCACATGCAGGTATTCCAGTGAGAAGTCCTAACTTTTGAGTCCTCCCAGTCCAGGACCCAACATATAAGTGAGCAAACACTCAAATGACGCTAGTCCCAGCCACTGACATATCTAGTCCCAGTCACCTCACCCAGTGCACCTACGTTTGCCATGAGTCATAGTAGTCCCAAACTCAGCATCTTGTGTGGTGCTTTCTAAGGCCTGCCCTCTAGCCAACACTATATAAAGCCAAAACCTACCCAGGGCAGTCTATGCCTCCGGTGTCAACTCATCTCTAATTTCTGCCTGCTTTGTTGACTCTAGTGCCTTTGAGTGCAGTGGTCTGACAGAAGATCCTCACCCATTCCAAGAGAGAAGCTCATGGTATGAATTTTACGTCCATGAAATGATAATATCTGCTATGTTAAAAAAGAGTTAGTCTGTTTAATACGAATATTTAGTATTTATCACGATTTTAGTTACCTTGTTTAGGAGTCTCACGGCTGGAAAGCTCTGATGTCCCCCAGCCCAGGACTCCACCAGCTCCCAGCCGAGGAGAAACTAAGCTCAGATGCTGCTGCTTCTCTGCCTGTGTGTTCACACTGTGGCCTTCCAGCCCCATTTTACGTAACAACCCCTGGAAACTTTAGCAGAATTACTTTCTCTCTGGGTACAATTTTAGGAGAGCAGATGAAGTCCCTTAAACCCAACAAACAAACAAGGAAGAAAAAATTGAAGGCTTCTCAGACCAAGAGAAAGAAACTATCCTCCAGTAAGAGAGCTTTAAAGCCCCAGGCTGGAGGGGGTGGGGCAGCCAGGCAAGGCCCTACCTCTGACCATGGCTTCTACACCAGGAGAACATTTGTCGCCACTCTCCCACCTGTCTGCGCTGCACTGAGCCTGTCCTAGCAACATGGAGTACTCCTCTACATTGTATTTTTCCACTTAGAGTATTTTTCCAGGGAGAGAACATTATGTCCGGCTCTTCTCCAGGAGGTAGGGACAGAGATGGCTTTGTGGGAAACAAAAAGCGAGACTATCTTCTAAAGTCAGTTGGAGACTATTGTTATAATTTATTAAAAGTGCAGTTCTGTATGGAACTTGAAATGGGAATAATGGCTAAATGGGCACATAAATGAGAGTTGAATCATGCACAGCAGAAAAGGGACCCAAGACAAAAATGGAGAAGTAATGAGGCAGACAGAGGACCAGAGATTCTGATTAAAGTCATACCTAATCAACTGTGGAGGTTATCACCAAAAATTCAAGAAACTTCTCTCCTGGGGTGTTCTGCAGTGGCGTGTGTGTGTGTGTCTATGTGTGTTTAAAAGGCAGAGTAGATATGGGAAGATGCATAATATGATAGAAAAGGCTAAATATAGAAAGTAGGGGAAAGCTGGGAATCTTCCATTTCCCATTTTTTCTTTTCCATCTTTATATCCCCACTCCTTTAAAAAATGCTGGAAGTATGGATCTAACTTATAGTATATTGCAAATACAGGTTTGGATTCAAGCTGCCCTGTCACTTGCTGTGTAGCCTCATTTGTCTACTCTGAAGAATGGGGCAATGATATGCAAAGCTCAAAGAATCTTGTGATAACTGAGTGAAAGTATATATATGCGTACCCCGTATGTACCTGCAATAGTAGCTGATGAAGCTGGCTTAGTTTACTGGCCTTTCACCCTTGTCCTGCTCTGCTAATGCGTTTCTTTTACCCTGATTCAAAACTTAATTGGGTTTGTTGTTATGGTTCTAGCGTTTTTGTGGTGCATAGAATTATGGACTCTCATAATCTTTATTTTTTCATTTTTTTAATTTTAATGGTACATTTTAGATGTACATAGTGATAACATTCATCATAGGGGATTTGTACCTGTACATGATATGTCTTGTTGCTTCTTTTTTTTCCTGTTTCCCTCCCCTCCCTTCACCCCCTCCTCCCACCTTATTTACAAACACTCAAAGCTCATATAATCTTTGATGTGGAAGTGATCATAGAAATTAAGGGGCTGGGCCACCGTCTTCCAATTTATTTTGCTTTTCTGTGATACTGTGGATTGGACCCAGGGCCTTTGCACTGAGCACATCACCAGCCTCCCTTTTAAAAATTTTATTTTGTTTTGATACAGGGGTTTGCTAAGTTGCATAGGCTCGGCTCAAACTTGTAATGCTCCTACCTCCGACTCCCAGAATGCTGGGTTTACAGGCATTCGCCACCATGCCAGATTTCATCTTTCAACTTATCATTAACAATATTCACTTAAAAGCTTCTATATGCCTGTCACTGTGCTGAGCCTTGACCCAACACCATATTGACCTAGTTTTTTTATATTTGTGGAGTTTACAAAGTAGTAGGGGAGAGTCACTTTAAGCCAAATATCTCACAGATAACTAATGGCTTAGAACACTGTCGAGCGGTAAGAAGGAAAAGCGAGTGGCCCAGGAAGTGAGTACAAGGCCAGCTTCCTGTGGACTTGCCTGCCAAAGGAGTTCCAGTGAAGTGGCTTTAGGTTGAGATCTGAAGAATGAGCAGGAGCTTGCTGGGTGAGAAGTGGGAAGAAAGGAGGTGATGTACATCTGCGGGACTGAAAGGGGCAGTGTGGCTGGACAGGGTGGGGAGGGCCGAGAGGGGTGTGTGTGTCGAGCTCTTGGGAGGCACTAAAAGGAGAAGCTCAGAAGAAGCTGAAGAGGAGAGTTAGGCAGAGGCCAGATCATGCTGTGGTGGTGCATCGAGAGATATGACAGCACAAAATAAGAACAGCTTACGGAATTTGTCTTGCTGTTCTTAGGTCTTCTGGGTGGGTTTCCATTGCTCTCTATGGCAAGAGGCCCTATGAAGGATAAACACAAAAGCTGGCTGAGGGCCTGAAGCTAACATTTTAAAGCGTTCTAAGAAGTCATTTCTTTCCAAGTAAATTAATGAAATGCCAGAGAAGAAATCCAAGTGCTCTTGGAATGTCTTTCTATGTGGGAATTGGCCAGAGTGGAATATTGACAGCAAGTTGTATGGATTTTTATTTTCTTTAAAAATAATATACTTAACCTACGTTTGAGAATGTTCTCAAAGAATGCCTCTTTAGAATCTCTGTACACAGTTCACGTTAACTGCAGGGAATCTTGCACAGAAACCCCGTAAATAAGCAACTATGGAATTAAATTAGCCCCCAGCTATCTTAAGCAAATATCCTACAAGAGAAATTATGTTATCTAACTGGCCAGTTGATTCTTGGCTTTTTTCAGCTTCAAGAAAGAATTTAAATGGCATGCCTGCGTGTTACTCTCATTTCAAATCCTCTGGAGCAGATAAACATTATCATGAAACTGGCCAAGGATGAAATTTAAATAAGTAGTGATTGGAAAGGATGACAGTAAGTTTCCACCCCACAAAAACAGACAAATTAGCTTAATTAACTGCAAAATTTGGAGGACAAAGATAGGGGGGAATTGTTTATGTTGATGTGTAATGCATACTCGATATTTTTATAAACATGTGTGTTAGGGGAAAGGAATTTCACTAACATAATCATCCTTTAAAAGGTACCTCCAAAGAGCAATAAAACAGGCTTTTCTCCTTGTAAGTTACTATCCTTTTATATAGCATTACAGATGATAGATCTTTTCTTACCAAAGTGGGCTACATTGCCAGCCAGACTGTGGTTCGACCATGCTGTGTATTTGCGTGGGAGCCATGATGACTTCTCATGTATTTAATCATTGTCTTAATAAAGGAAATAATAACTGCCTCCTTGCTAGAAGCAGCCATCTTTTCCTGGTGATTAGGGGGCAAAGACTTTAAGTAGATTGTGAGTGTGCCATAGAGTAATGGAAAGCCATAACATTGGCTCAATCAGCAAGAGATACATTCAAAACAATGTGGATAGCTATATTCTACAGCCCCCCACATTATGAAGCATACATAATTATGTTAAGCATGCACACATGTGTGGACTCCAATTTGCTTTTCTGTTATTCTGGTTTGTGATAGCTAACTGATTATGTCAATTTGAGTAAGAAACACCCAACTAAATTGGATCAGCATAGTTCTGGGTATGACTGAGGGGATTTACAGAAGATTTGCTGGGATTTACTGGATGTAAGTGGCAGCAACCAGTGGGTTTGCCACCTAAATAGTATAGAAAGAAAATAAAGAAGGAAGGCTTGCTTCTGTTTCTTCGGAGGAGCTGCAGTCTTTACGTTCACCTTGGATGTTATCTCTTTGCTTGCAGTGCAGACTCCTGAGCCTCCAGCACAGACCCTTCAGCCTCCAGGAAAGACCTTTCAGCCTCCTAATGTAGACTGGCATAGGACACTACAGTGAGCTCTAGGCCTTTGACTGTATCCTTCAGATCTCTAGCACAGAGACAGACTTTTTGTACTCTCCCACATCTGACGCTGTAGGCAGCCATTGTAAGTCAATCTTGTAAATTCTTATGTTTTTGTATATCTTGCATTGAATCTGCTTCTGGTACCAAAATCTGACTTACTTACTTTTCTTGTTGCTGAGACAAAATGCCCGACCCAAAGTTGAAGGAGGAAAGACTTATTTAGCTCACAGTTTGTAGATATTTCAGTCCATAGTCAGGTTCCTCCAAGGGAGGGTTTCATGTCAGGGGAGCATCACAGAGGAGAAATCGTCTATGGTAAGCAGGCAGGAGATGATGAAGCAGCAAGCAGCAAAACAGCAAAAGCAGCAACAGCAAGCCTGCCTCTCCCTTTTATCCCATCCAGACTGCTTTCCTTTTGATTGGTGCTGCTCATATCCACGGTGGGGCACCCTTAATCCTAGCATCACACTCTTAATCCACATTCACACACCCTAATCCAGCTACCTTCGAAACACCCCACCTATGACTACATGAATCTTTGGCAGGGACATCTAAACACCAGCCATAACATGGTTGTATAGATGAGGATCATATTGATGTAGTAAATTCGAGATCGATGTACTTTAACGTGATAACTAGAAAAATATTCCAGCAAGGCCGGATGCAATGTAGTTTGTAGAGAAGATCTGTTGATTTTGTCTGTCCAGCAATCCCAACCCCCCTTTAAAAAATTCTCCTTTCCTCTGCCTTCTTTCTACTACATACTCCTACCTCTTCTTCTTCCTCCTCTCTCTGTAGCACTCTATGTGGAACACTTAGAGTTGTCAATCACAATGTACCCTGGCTATGACTGCAGTTTAGCCCCTGACAATCATAATATCAATTTCTCTAGATGTGTTGATGAGTTTATGGTTAGGTCTGTGATCCAAGCAAGGCCCATCAGAATTTATTTCTAGCTGTGGGATATAGACATTTGGAAAGGGAGCGACTTTCTGCTGAAGATGATAAGCTTAGAGGAAGTGACATAGGGCTAATCTACTGGGTTTTTTTTTTTTTTTTGTAAACCTGTAGAGATTCTAAACTGAGATGAGTAAGACAAATACTTTTGGCATAGTAGAATCCTCAATTTCAGTTCCTGAGTCTCTGGTTCTGTTAGTCTTCTCTCCCTTCTTTCCTCTCTCCCTTCTTCCCAAAATAATTATTGGGGTTTTATGATGTTTCAGATACTTTTCTAAGTGTGAGAGCAATTATGTTGAACAAGTCAAAGTTCTTGTTTTCTTGGTCCTTACATATTAGAGAGAGGAAACAGACAAAAATTAAGACAATAATTGCAATAACTGCAAACAGTGGTAAGTGCTATGAAGGTACATAAGCATTTTGTTGCTGTGGCCAAATACTCGAGAAAAGCAGTTTAAGGGGAAATATTTCTTTTGTCTCATGATTTCAGAGGTTTTGGTGCATGGTCTGCTGGATCCACTGCAGGACCATCATGGTGGGAGGGCGTGGCAGAGGAAAGCTGCTCATCCCATGGTAGCCAAGAAGCAGAGAGGAAGGTGTAGTGTCCATAGTTATGTCCCATGACCTCTTCAAGGCCCCACCTCCTGTTTCCATCACCTTCCAGTAATGTCATCAAATTATGATCCCATCAAAGGATTATTCTCTGAGGAAATCAGAGATTGCATGAGCCAATCACTTCTTTAAACTCCATTCTGGACATTGCTGCATGGGGATCAAGCCCTCAATCCTCGAGTCTTTGGGGGTACACTTCCTGTATAAACCATAACAGCAGGAAATAGAATGGAGGCTGATGTGATAAAACCTGACTCAGGGTGATAGTTAGTTTAGCCAGAGTGTTCTGGAAAAGCTTATTTGAGGAGGTGACAGTTAAATTGATATCTGAAAGAGAAAGAACTAACCCTATGAAGCCTGGAGGGGAAGGAATCGGGCAGGAGGTACATCCAAAACAAAAGCCCTCATGAGAAAATCTTAGGGCGTTAAAAACAGAAAGTGTAAGTGGTGGTGGAAAAAAATGAAAGTAGGGATGAGAAAAAGAAATAAGATAAGCCTAGAACCTAGATAAGCCTCACTTATATTCCTGGCCAGGAGGTGAGATTTTATACTAAGGCTTTCAAGAAGGCAAGAAGATGCCATTATTAAATTTGAATTTAAAAGGACTACTTTGTCTAACATATGGAATAATTATAGGGAAGAAAGGGTAAAAGGAAGCCAGTTTAGAATTTTGCTCTTGTATTAATTAGCATTATTATAACTATAACAAAGCAAATAAGAAAATGATAATATCATATTTATTACACAAATAGTGCTGGGATGATTCCCCAGGCCCACAAATAGTATTCAGGACCCAAACTCTTTCCTTCTTTAGTGTGTTATGTTCAGCACATCGACTTCTTTTTATGCCTCTTCCCTCTTGTGTAAAAGATGGCTGCCTCAGTTCCAAGAATCTCATGTAGATACATGATGTTTGAAGGATTAGGGGACTAGTCTCTAGTGATTATCTTCTATTGTCGGGGAAAATCCTTTCCAAAGCCTCTTTCCATTCCAGTTACCTGGCTGGGTCACCTGCCAGGGAAGAATGGAATTCTTCACTGTCATGTTAGACACATAGTGTTTCATTCCTTTCTATGAACACATGAAAGGATGAACACCTGGAAAAAAACCAGGATTTATTAGTCGGGATGATAGAAAGCAATTCTTTCTGCCATTGTTGATGTGAATACTTTAAATAACCCAGATAAATAAAAACCTTTACCAATTCTCCCCACCCTCAGTCTTTGTCCATGCTCGACTCTGTCTTTGATAAGAGGAGAGACCTTGTGCAATGATACTATTTTAAATATCTTCATCACATTCTGGTGGTAACTGTGAAATCATTATATTGGGACTTCCTGAAATGGCATTTGTCGACTCTTGACTAGTGAACCCTCTTTTGTCATCACTGGGTGAAATGGGGCCAAACAGGGTGACTAGAAAGTCCAGGTGACATTGTTGAATGCAGGCTGCTCATTTTGACTTAAATCTTTACTTTTCTGGTCCATAAGCACTGTTTTCTTCTGATTGTCCTTGCTGTAGATTACTTTGGTCAAGGTTCTGGCACAGCAGTTTCATCCTGAAGTGCTCTCCTGCTGTGTTATCTTCATTGCTGCACCTGATCCTTGCCATCACATCTTTTATCCTCTATTTAGCTAAAAGAGGACTGTTTCTTAGGGAACCCTCAGACAGTATTTCTGAATTCCTTTCCATAGCCAGATATCTACTTCTATCTTATGGGCTATCTCATTGTCCTTGATTCAGACCCCATATAGTCATTTCTTACAGCAGTTAGCCTGATTTTGATTTCTGTCACTTGTTACCAATGTTCCTAACTAAATATACTTACCTTGCATAGACTGTATTCTAGATAAAGGTAAGAAGATAGAAATAGATAAGTATTAAAAGGGAAAATCGCCTTGTCCTATTTAATCAGCTGAGTCAGGGACAGTGCTGAGTAGATTTTCTTCCTTTTTGGTTTAGTGATCTTCCCACATCCTTAAATCTTGTAAAATTTCTTTCTCTAACCAGCCTGTCTTTATTTAAAAAGTCCAAGCCAATGTCTCTAGACTGTCAGAAGGGACTCAGGTAAGGGCAGTGTCCTCTCTTGTACATCACTCCTGAAACTCTAGAGCAGTGTTTTACAATGTCTCCCACTCAGAAATTCCTTTTAAATGGACACTGAGTATATTAGCTTTCTTCTTGCTGGGACAAAGCACCTAACACTCCTAGTTTAAAGGAGGAGAAGTTTAATTTGGTTCATGGTATCAGGGGCTTTAGTCCATGCTTGTTAGCTGGCTCCAAGGCTGGAACATTGTGGCAGAGGGGCATGGTGGAGCACAGCTGCATAGTTCCTGACAGCTGGGAAGCAGAGTGCGAGAACAGTGTCAGAGAGGACGGAACCAGGGACCAGATATAGTAGCCCTGGTCAGGCCTCCATGTCCCACTGAGACACCCAGAAATGTGCTTTACTACCCCTCTGGGAGCCGCTCAACCAATCAAAATAACAGTCCAGGTTAACTGTCACCCTGGGTCTGACTATGCATTAATCAGACAAGTTAACTACTCAACTAGAGAAATTCAAGAAGAAATAACAACACCATCTTGCTTTTCATTTCTTCTCAAACAGCTAAATTTACAATATCTCTAAAGGAAGCAAAATCTAACAGTCATCAAGGAAGGACAGAGAAAGGACATACAGTAATTCATTATCATACTGGCTTGAATTGTCATATTAGCTGACAAATGGATAACTAAAAGTGAGAAATAAATGGACCACAGATGTGGGACCTTTTTGGAAGGCTTACGGTTGAGTGAGATGCAGTCCAAGACAAGATCACAGACTCTTGGGGTTAGAAGAAGCCTTCAAGTTTGTCTCATTGTCTGGCTAAGACTTTATAAACTAGGGTTGTTTAATCTAGAGTAAAGGCTGTAGGGAGTTTACAAACAGCTCAAATAACTTGTTAACTTTATGTGTCTGAGAAATTTTTGGTAAAGAGGGTTAATGGGTTTCATTAGATTCTCAATATGGGCCTGTGACTAAAGATAGTTAAAGTGATTGAGGTGCAACCTCAGCCCATCCTATGTGCAGAGTCTCATAGTGTCAGAGCCAATACTGAGGGATGCCCCCCACCCCATCTGCCTCTTCTGTCCTGTGAAAGCAGCCAGTTCAGTACCAGTTTTCCAAGTTGGAGTATGCAGACCCTTAAAGGTATGTGAAAGATATGGGGGGCTCTGGGATAAACATGGATCATCTTCCCACACTGATATTTTAAATAGAAGATTTTGATGCAGATTTATGTTAATATTTAAGGAAAAAGAACTCATATAAGAACATAGAACAGGCATGTAATAGTCACATGAATTTGAAAGCTAAAATATGTGGCTATGCTCAACAGCTCTTGGGAGCTCTGCACATTCACTTTGATGAATAGTTTCATTCTTTCTGTAGGAATGCTGCAAGAGGCACCAGGACATTAAAGAGAGTACAGCTCCTGGGTTCAAAACCTAGCCCCACCTCTTATTAGCTTGGTGTCCTAGGGAAAGGAGTTTTAGCTTTGGGAGCTGTCCTTTTCTGAGCTATAAAATAAGGTTAATAAAACCTTCCTCATGTAAATGATCTTGTTTCCAAGAGACTGAGGGCTCTCTGGACTATAAGAGGCCTGTGTAAGTGGTATTTCCTCCTTACTTACATGATGAGTTGAACTGCCTCCAGGAAACTCAACATACTTAGTCCTGTCTTTTGGGGTGTGGGAGTAAGTATATCTACTCATCTCCCTGCCACAATCCTTCAGTTACCATTTTTTGAAACTGTGGTAAATACTAATAATATTCAATAACATGTACAGTTTTAATCATTTAAAAATATGCAACTTGAGCTGGATGTGGTGGCACATGCCTGTAATTCTAGCACTTGGGAGGCTGAGGCAGGAGGGTCACCTTGAGTTTGAGTTAAAGGCCAGCGTGAACTAAATAGCAAGACCTTGTCTCAAAAAACCAAAAAAAATGCAACTTGGAGACCTTTAATACATCCACAATGCTGTGTGACCATTACCACCATCTAGTAATTGACACCCCATTCCCATTACGTGGTCACTGCCACTCCCCCGTCCTTGGCCTTGAACAACCAGTCATCTGTTTTCTGTCTCTGGACTTGCCTGTTCTGGGTATTTTACTGAAATGGGATTACACAACATGTAGCCTTTTGTGTCTGGCCTCTGCTTTCCCCAGGCTCTGAGCAATGAAAGGACCCAGGAAAGCGCAGGCCAAAGAAAGGCAGGTGCACTAAAGGATTGAGAAGGGCAAGGATGAACATATTCACCTCACAATTCAGCCCTAGGATCCCGTACTCCCACACCTGGCAGTCAAAATCCAGCCATGTTGCTGCAGGCTGCGAGGCCTGGCGCCGGCATCGGCATCATTCATCCGAACGACGAGCCTGTGGCAGTGGGCACTGTTGGATCCAAGGTCAGCTTCGGCAGCAGGTGCTCGGGAAGCAATCGTTCAAGCTGGCAGAGTCCAGCTGGATACCGTGCGCTGTTTATCCTTGTATGGCACAACAGAGCCTCATTACAGGACAGCACTTGGCCAGACATTCACAGGAAAGGCAAACCAGACTGGCCTCGCTGTAGCCTTTGGGAAGGCAGAGGGGCTACTAATGTGCACAGCCAGTGAGCTGCATGGATAATTAAATCACTCCCAAAGAAAACCTTGTTTGAGCACTAAAGGTCACAGCTATGATTTGTCTGTGATTCTTTGTCAATACGTTTTTCTAACCAAGTATCACATAAAGAGTCCATTATATGGTCTCTGGCGCTGCCTGCACTCCCAGGCATGGGAACGGAAAAATTTGTGGGCAGCCCCTGTTAAATGCACCATTTAACACTGCACAATTGCTCTCCATCCTCAAGTCTGCCTTTTGTTTACTCAAGTCCTAATTCATGTAGGGGGGGAATTAGTGTAACTAGAAGTTTAGGGTCTCATAAAAGGCTTTAACTAGTTTCACAAAGATATTCACAGATGGCTGCACAGTAAACATTGTAAAGGCCCAGAGCTGGTGAGAAGTGGGGAGAATGGAGCCCTAAATTGTTTGTGTTTTGCTTTAATGCTTCCAAGTTGGTTACAGTAAATCAGTGGGAGAGGCACGGGATTTTCTGCTTTTCCCCTGAGTCCTTTGCTGTCCTTTCTGGCAGAGAGGATCTGTAGAAACTGCTGCATCAAGCCCTGGTTTAGGGCTTCAGAGTTGCAGGCATTTCCTTGGGCCCTTCAGGAAGCCAGGCGATGTACGCAGCTCCAGCACCTGGGTATACCCTGGGCGGCACACACTCCCTGGGGTCACAGATAGCCATGACCATGGTAACCAGAGCCCCACAGAAACAGGAGGGACTCCCCAAGAAGCTTCTCAGGAAGCCACCCAAGAGAAGAATCTCTCCCAAGCTGGTGGAAACTCAAACCCCAACCCCGTCTCCTCTGTGGAGCCTTACCTAATTTAGAAGCTTTGTTTTTCTTTCAAGTAAGGTTAGGCCAGGCATCCTGGGTCCCTTTGATTTTTGTGCCTTTGCTTTCCTCTGTGTGCGTGCGCACGCTTTGTCCAATTTGGTGACTCCTGGGTGTCATCAGGAACCATGTCCTTTCTTATCACTCACCTGTGCTGATGGTGGGGTCTAAAATGGCTGTCCCAGCTGTCAGAGCTGAGTTCCAGGCAACATGATGGAAGGAGAGAGGGACATTGGATCTTGTGAAGGAGGCTTGCTAGGGGTCTCATGTGCATCGGCAGAACTTTCTTCCATGGCTACACTTAGCAGAGAGAGAAAAACCAGCAAAGGCCTGGTAGCTGGACACATTATTGGATCCAACAATAGCATTCTTTGCTGAGAAAGTGAGAGTGGATTTGGGTGGGCAACTAAGAAGTTTCTATTCAACCCTGCAATCGGTCCCACCAGCTTGCCAAACATTTCTAGATGTCTCAATCGTTTAGGAGTGAGCTGTAGGTATGACTCAAACTATGATGCTAGCTATACATACAATGTATGAATCATAGTGCTTGACCCAAAGGAAACCCAAGAACAGTTTTTGTTTCATTTTCCTCCTCTTCTTAATACAAGGACCTTAAGGTAGCATTCAATTTCTACTTTCTGTATTATGCGCACATTATTCTAAGCAAGAGTTTATTATAATGGCTCTTCCCTAGAATACTTCTTACACCTGAAGAGGGTAATTGACGATTCTTTTGTTTATCTCTGCATCTTCAGGGGTGTGTGTGTGTGTGTGTGTGTGTGTGCACGCACATGAAAAGGAGGAGAATCCTGGAGCACACTTATTCATAATGGACAAGTGGGCAGAGATTGTACTCAGGTAGGGAGGGAAAGCTCAGGGTTCTGTGATCAGAAAGATTAAATTGAAGGCCAGTAGTTGAGATCAAACTAAGATGAAGTGGTAACTTTATTGATGTATTCTAAAATGTATATAGAAGAAGCAGCCTACAGTTTCAAGGTAGGGTGTTAGGTTCTAATCTTATCCAGTCAAAGATGTGATCTTTTAGCCTCAATTTCCTCATATATGGAAAAAGTCAGATTTTTTTTTGGAAGCAGCCCGTGAGGTTGGGTTCTCTTGGGTCAGGGATTTAGAGGTTTCAGAATGAATCCAATAGGCTCACTGGCAGTTAGGAGTCTACTGAGAGGATGAGCATGGAGGGAAAATTCTCAGTTGAATCTAGAAAATGCAGCATAAAATCTGAGAGCCAGCAAGAAGAATAGCAGATGCAGCTGGAGAAGGTAGACTATAGAGGAAATGGGAGAAATAAGTTTGATAGCCAGATCTCGAAGTACTCAGGCATCGAATAAGCTGCATAAGAGCTAATTCAACGCAGGTGTCCCGTCTGCCCAACAACCATCTTAGAGCCGAATTTCCTGGACCTCGGAGAGGTACTTGAACGGCAGAAGCTCTCGGGACAGGGCCTCGTGCTGCTCAGGACTTAGGATTTCAAACAGCTGCTTCAAATGCAGGAGTCACTGGGCTCTTTACCCAAATTTTCACTAACTCTTCTGCTTTGCATGTGAACCAGTTCTTTATGTTCCTGGATTTTATTTGATTGATGGTATGCGCAATGGAGAGGGAGGAGTAGGAGGATAGAAGAGAAGATTTCCGGCAAGAAACAGGTCCAAGCCTCTTAGGTGATAGACATTTATCCCATCACTGGGAAGATGGGAGGCCAGGGCTTCTGAACGGACCCTGGTCAGTGTACCCTGCTGAACTAAACTGCAGTCAGCTGGGCCCGAGGGAATTTGTTGGTATGATGAGAAAACCTGAGGGCAGTGTGTTTCAGGCAGAATGAAAAGGGATTTTCGTTTGCTTCTTTCTTGTATGTTTGTGACTCTATCAAAAAATAGAATCAGGAAATGTTTTGGCAGTTAGACATTTCTATAATTCTACCTGGACTCAAATAATTTATTAGGATTTATTTACAACAGAGAGAGTCACACTTTATTTTTCATGTTAGCAAAAAACTACTGTGTTGACAGGGTAAATGTAAATGAGTCAAAGGATCCTTCAAAACAATGTTTTGAAGTTTAAATCATTTTAATGCTTATGATTTACCATATAGTAATTTAAACCAAATTAAAATATGTGGGGATGAAATACATAGATTTTTCTCTAATCTATAAAGCTTTCAAAAATAGCTTGAGAAAAACATAGCGTGTGTCATGTTGGCTATCTTCTCTTTAATGGAGAAGAGCCGGCAAGCAGGTCGAGGAATCTGTTCTGTGGCACCTTTTCGAGTGTTACAGTGTATATTGATTCCTTTACGGTTATTAGGCAGACACATGAGTGAATGAATAAAGCGGATCAGCCATTTCTCTTTTCAGGAAAGCAAGACACACATGGTCTTTTCAAGAATACAAGACATATATAACACATGGCTGCCTATGACAAATACCAAGCAAAAATCTTCAGTTCTGTGCAGAGCTTTGCCATCTGCATGATAATCCATGAAAGAAACCTTGTGATCATCTTTAACTTCCCCATTTCTCTTGGTCCCCTCTCTGTGTTTCCAACACTCGGACTTCATTTGTCCTGACTCCTCCTCTCTAGAATCCTCTCTGTCCTATTCTTCATGTCCCTCGAGACTCTCTTGATATCCCCAGTACAAAGTACCTTCTGAGGCTTAATCTACCTGAAAAGTTTTAGTTATCTAGAAGAGACCACAAGGAGGTTGTCTTTTGTCTATGTTGGAGGAAGGAAGACCAGAGAAGCTTTGTTCTTCCCGTATGGGATCCACAACTGATCTGGCTCAACTGACTAGGTATTTTTAGGTCAGTTCTTACCTTCATCCCTCAGCTGCTTGGCAGGGAGAATAAGAAGTGGTGGTTGTTTATCTCCTCAGAAAAGTATCCAACCTCTGATACACAAAAGGAACAAGAGAGAGAAAGAGGTGAGAAAGGAGGCCTCAAATCATCCTGTTTCTTCAGTTCCATGACAGCAACCAATGTGGTAGGATAAAATTTGGATACATCGACTGTTGTGTTTTTCATTATTTAATTCTTGGTCCTTCCTCATTCAGTCAGTAGTTGACCTTGCTTTAGGATCACAACAGACAAGAATGTAAGAGAACAAAGAAACAGCTCTTGGCTTTTGGAGACTTAGGACAGAAGAAGGAGTCATGAGAGGTGAGATGGGGATAATCTTTAGAGCTATAAGAACCTGCATGTGTCAAGAACAGGCTGGCAGAAAGAGCTGCCTTTGTGCACCTGTACAGACAGAAGACGACTCCAGTTTTGGTGATGGTTGGGTAGTTGGAAGCTGGGCAGTGACTGAGGCATTACAGATCAGTGGGGGTCCTTGGGGAAGGTGGATCTGTGCCCGGCTTCTTGGGACTCAGATGCAGTAAGCGGATTGAACATTCGACATCTTCAGAATCTATGCAGATAGACGCTGGTAACCAACACAGGGAACAGGAACCGTTGCTGGACCTTCATCTCAGGATGCCTTTATGGAGAGGTGATGAGGATAGGGGGTGAGATACTTCCTCTGTATTAGAGGAGCCCTATACAACTCAGCAGGATCAAAGCTATAAACAAAGACAATGAAAGAAAACTCTGGGTTGGTTGGCTTAGTTTATCTTAAATTGTCTAAAATGAAACTTTTTTTAACCAAGTGAAAGTGGGGCTTGATAGATAAAGAAACATCTGTTCCCCCTGTACACCCTGGTGTCCTACAGAAGGCTTAAAGAATTCATATCTGCTGTATGCATATAGACAGAGATATATGAATTACTTACCTGAGTGCCATGGGTGTCTCTTAATTTATTGGTAGGATAAAGGACCCCACAACTGCTAACAAAATGTCATCAAGCCTGATCAACCTAATTTCTCCTTTTTGGACTTGAATTTGGCTAGGGGTGGGGGCTCCACTAGAGGCCACCACATACCACAAAGCAGCAAGCTCCCTTGCCTGATTCAGCATCCACCACTTCTCTGTATTCCTACAAACTGCTCAGCAGAAAAGAGTGTCAGGCTGGGTCTAGCCTGAAATTGCACCCAACTGTCTGTACTTGTGCTAGAATCTTTGGTGTGAGTTAAGACTGGCTTTTCTTTTACAGAGCTTTGGTGAAAGATTCTCTAGAAAGCAGCTAATGCTTCATTGCTAAGAACTGTTTTTGTAAGTTGTCCTTTTCTTACGGAAAAGCTGATAACTTAAAAATCACTTGGCATAATCTCCAGTTTCATCAGTGGTAGAAGAGATGGCTGAGTCCTAAAAATGAGTTCCACAGCCACATCTATTGGTCCAACTGATTGATTCTGTTGAACCTTTGTCAGTTACCATGGGAGCTCAAGCTCTTGGATTAGGGAACAGTTGGGAAGATGCTTTATCTTTGCCTGTTTCCAGGACACACAGTGCTTTTTTAAAAGCCACTTGAGCACTTGGGGATCTAATCAGTTGGCTATCTCAATTTTGCTTTTTTGATGCAGTCTTTGAATCTGAGGCGTTAGATACAATGAAAGTGATGGCCAGCACAGATATGTTCTCCTGTAGTGCTGTAGTGAGCAGTAAGCATCCCTTTTGTGTCAGACACAGACCTGCCACCCTCCTCAGTAGTCACCTAATCTTACAACCAGATAAAAATCCTATAGTAGATCTCCACTGAGTCCTAACTCCTTTGCGTATATCCAAGGCACCTGAGGGCTTTTGAATCTAACTTTACTTTGAAAACAAAAACAAAAGCAAAAACACTTGTATTTTATGGAGAACATCAGGTTGTTTCACACCTTCGTACAACTAGTAAATACCTACTTGTGTAAGCCATGATCCTGTCACTGGGACAAAATACCCAACATCTGCAACTTAAAGGAAGAGAGGTTTATTTGCTTTGTGATTTCAGTAGGTTCAGTCTGTGGTTGGCTGGCTCCAAGGCAAAAACATCATAGTGGAAGAGCATGATGGAGGAATACTGCTCACCCTGTGGCTTCCAGGCAACACAGAGGAAAACTAGGAATCAGGGACAAGAAGACACCTTTGCAGATCACACCGCCAGTGACCCACTCCTCCCATGAGACCCCACCTCCTAACAGCGCATGAAGTGGATGCATATAGCACCCCTGATCCAATCACCTTCCAAATGCCCCACTTTTGAACACGTGAAAGTTTTAGGGGACCATTTTGATCTAAACCATGACATCATTCATATTTCAACACCCCACCCCCCCAAAGTCCTCTCTGAAGTTCCAGGAAATCCCAACTTTATGTCCTCCACTTCTCTACCAAATCTTGTTTTATGGCCTCTTTAGCAATTTAGTGGGGTAATGTAAGTAGGTGACTGTTGTCCCGTGTAGATTGTAAAGACTTTGAAGCAAGGGTATGTTCTAGCTAGTTCTGTCCTTCCAATGTCTGGTGTCTAAGAGCCCACAAGAAAGATTTACTGAGTAAATTAAATTTTCTTTGATTTCTTGCAAAAATCTTGGGGTACTGCCAGTTTCACAACAGTGCCAAGACGTTCTTTTCTAGTAAGTTGAATGTAGAAAAAAAATCTTAGCTGTGGATTAGGAGGAACACAGTGGTAGCAGTGAAAGTCTTCAGGTCAAAAGGACCAGAGTCACGAAAGTATTCCTTAAAGCAAAGAATATGTCAGCCAAAACTGTGTAAGGGATTTTACCAAAATTCGGCACTTAGGGTCACTTTTGAGAGAGTTTATTGCCGGTAGGGATTCAGTAGTGCAAGACCACATCATCTGAGGAGCTTCAAAGAAGCTCTTGAAATTTCATCCTGGATTGTTCAGATGGTAAACCCAGGCAAACCGTGACACAGAGGAAACTTCTTACCTAGCTCTTTTTCCTTCTGGTTCCTCCTCTGATCACTCAGATTTTAACGAGGAGATTCAAAGTGCGTTATTCACTCTTTCTAAAGACAGCCAACTATCTAAACACCTTTGATGACTGACACATCATAGTGTATTATAATCACATGCCTTATGGTTACAACCCCTGTAAGACTTTGGGTTTTGGAGGTCAGGAAACTCTATCCTGTTCACCTTTGTATCCTTGACACAGGCTGAAACAGGCTCAAAAAATGTTAGTTGAATACAAAAATAAAAAGTATATAGAGTTTCAGTCTCCTATGTTTGTGGCATTCTCTTTCACAGAGGAATACACATTTTCTTGGGAAGACTATGCTATAATTTTTAAACTAAGTGAAAGCACAGAAAACACACATCTTTTTAAAATTTTATTTTATTTACCAAAAACATATATTGGTACATTGTATACATAATGATCACATTCATTATAGTTAACTTGTACCTGTACATGGTATATCTTGGCTTCCCCCCTTCTCTACCCACCCCTTCCACTCCCCTGCCCCTCCTTATTTGCAACAGCTTTATTTACATTTTTCCATTTTTTTCCCTTTTTTCCTTTCTTTTCCTTTTCCCTTCCTTCTTTTCCCCCTCCTCCCTTTCTAATTCTCCTCCCTTTTGAATATTATCTTTCTTTTACATAATATCTATTATACTTTTTTGTCCTTATTTACACTCATCATTTCTCATATAGAGAAACAATTCGATACACACTCATGTGTGTCTGATTTATTTCGCTTAAAAGTATGTTCTCAAGGTACATCCATTTACCTATAAATGTCTCAAGTTTATCCTTTTATATGGCAGAGTAATACTCCATTGTATAGAAAAACCACATCTTCTTTAGCCATTCATTAGTCGTTGGGCATTTGGGTTGTTTCTAAGACTTAGCTATTACAAACTGTGTTGCTGTAAACATGGTTTTGCATATATTGCTGTGGTACAGTGTTTTTAATTCTTCTGGGACGATAGCACGCAGAGGAATAGCTGGGTAAAAAGGAACCTCTAGTTGTAGTTTTTTGAGGAATCTCCACACTGATTTCCACAGTGGTTGGACCAGCCTACATTCCCACCAACAGTGGAAGAGGGTTCCTTTTTCCACGCAGCCCCGCCAGCATTTGTTATTGGTTGATTTCTTAGTAATAGCTGTTCTTTCTGGAGTAAGATAAAATCTTAATGTTGTTTTAATTTGCATCTCTTGAATGACCAGTGATGTTGAACATTTTTTTTTCATATTTTTATTTGCCATTTTTATTTCTTCATCTAGAAATGTTTATTCATTTCAGATGCCCAATTTTGGATTGGGTCTTTAAATTTGACGGGGGGAAACACACATTTTGGGATTGTCCTGAGTCAGTTGTGGAACAAGAAGAGTTGACACCATACATTTGTGGAGTAATTTACAGTTTAAAAGGCAAACTCACCACCCTTTCTTTTATTTGACCTTTCTATTCGACCATTTGAGATGAGTGTTAATCTCAAGATTCTACCAATGTGGGAACTGGTGCTCAGAGATGCTAAGGGACACCCCAGGACTGGCTCAGTTAACAACTTTCTGAGCTAGAATTTATGTGTTTGGAAGCTAAGTGTTCTCTTCAGTACAGAACAGAGTCTCCCCAGTTCTACCACCATGGACCTGGTGAAGTCTCTGGTGAAGACGCAGTGCCAATTTTGGATGCAAACTTAGAAGTGTTTTAAACATGAAACTTCTGTTAGTGTTTCCTATTGTTCTGAAAATTATGGAGTAAATCACTGAAAAAGATATGCTTATATTTCAGATATAATGTTGAAAGCACACATATGGCAAAATAGAACCTCTAAAATACTGTTACTACTCTGCTGATACAGTGTATTGAAAGTATGCTATACATTCTCAACTTTTCATTTTAACTCAATGTGACACAGAAGCAATGGAAAGTTTCAGTATGGGAAGATGTCTGCAGCCTATTCAATTTGTGTATTTGCTCCATCTATGGTATTAGGCAAATATAAATCGTTGTCCTATCTGCGAAGTGTTTAACAAAGAAATGCTTGGGAAAATAGCAAACCAAATGCATGTTGTGCTGTGATTTTGGAAATTTGACTTTTTTATAACCTTAGGCATTGTCGGATTCTCTACAGTTCTTCTAAACCCTTTTGCTTTATGGTTTTCGTCTATGTAAAAAGATAAGCATATGAAAAATTGGATATTCTCCAAGCAATGTGTCTTTCATGCAATGCTCTTTCTAAAGAGCTCAGCCATGTGCATAATGTATTTATTTATATTTTAGAATGCTGACTATGGAATAAAGTATCTTAAGTATACAATACCTCTACCAACATTTCCTAAAATACTTTATTGGGATAAACATGGTTATGACTTTTATATAATTTATTATGTTCTGTCAAGTCATACTCATGACTCCCCCTTTGTATCTTTGAACATTGAAAATATACTTTATTTCTACCACTAGAATATGGATTCCTTGAAAGAAGTGGTTGTATTGCTTTGGATTGTGTTTAGTTACCAGTAGTAGAAAACTTTACTAAGGGGATGAATTGTTCCATAAAACAAGAATTTCAGAGGCTGGCAGCATCCAGGTCTGGTTTTGTGACTTAGTGGTATTAGGGAAACGCTCTTACTGCAGTTTTTCTGGTCTTCTTCTCATGCTTGTTGCCCGATGGTTACAGGAGGGCTGCTGTCCCCCCAGTCATCAATATTAGGGTCAGGAAAGGAGAGGAAGGGGAGCAGTAGCCATTTCTATTGTTCTGTTTTCTCTTAGAATCTTGTTAGTAGACGTTTGACTTATTGTCTGTTGCCAGGTCCACGTACTGGCCACTCCCAATTGCAGCAAAGCCGGGTAAAGTTGGTATTTAAGTCTTCTAGTTTTCATAGGTGAGGTCATCAAGGTGGGAAGTGGCAAGGAGAGGCTGTTTTCGGGTCAGCCAGCCACCAGCTTGCCACAGAGGCCTTTTTCATTTCTTTCAATTGCCTGTTGTCCTAGCACAATGCCTTGAATAACATCCACATTTTAAATGGACGAAATCTCTTCAGTGTAATCCAATTTAGGAATTACTGTAATGGCCCTGTTGATGGTAGGTTTTTCAGGGAAAGGGACAAAAATGGGTGCCTATGATGCGATGGTACTGTATACTGAACCAGTTTAATCCTTGGAACAATCCTCATTTTACAGATGAGCAAACTGGAGCTTATATGGATTAGGTAATTTGAAGTTGTAGCTAATCAACTGAAAAGACCTTTTTCAGACACATGTCTTTCTGATGTCCAAGCCCATCCAGTTTCCATCCTAGCACTCTATTGCTTGGTTCTAGTTGTCTTCCTAGTAGACCAGCACATTCTTGATATTCCTTGTAATTATGAAACGGAAAGTCTAAGTACTACTGATGAACTTCTATGATAATTTTTTCATCATAAGCTGTGATATCGTTAGTTAGGTGTTCTGAACTGCAGTGGCTGTTTTTAACAGGATGTTTGTTTAAACCAGTTTCCAAGAGAAATCTGAGCAGTGAATGGAGCCTGTATGGCATGTGGCATTTTTAGGGGACCACCAGCAGTGGGTTCTAAAGTGGAGAACACCAAGTGAATAAATGAGAGTAGAGTAGGAGCTCTGATGCCAGGTGAAGTGTCACCACAGCATGCAGAGCTCTGCTGGAATCAGCAGGACTGATCCTCGCCTGTGATGTCCTTGTGGCGTGGGAGCCAGTGGCAGAAATAGACCAATCGAAGTTTTCAGTTCTCTGTGCCTGCGGTTTGGGCAGGACAACTCCTCTGTGGACCAAATGAACTGAAGGCGTTAGTGGTGGGGTTCGAGAATCTGAGAGGGAAACTGATAATTTGAAGCCTGGAAGAGCCAACATTAGTGTCTGAAGTTACATTCAAGAAGGAAAGTGAATGGTTTTTACCTAAGGAAATAGGTTATATCATCAGGGTCAATGAGATTATGTCCCTGCTTAAGGTGAGGCTCTGCTGAGGACTTGGTACAATTCTGGAGCTTCAGATGGAGATAATTAAGTCCATTGCTGGATGATTTGGTGTGCGGCTGTTGGGTTTAGAAACAGCGAAGGATGTTAAGGAAGACATCTCTGTAGTGAGAAGTGGTTCCTGGTACATCGAGACAGCACAGGACAGAAATAGAGGGTGCAAAGAACAGCCTGAATTCATAGTGTACTTATGTACAGAGAGAAACCAGAGATGGGAGAGAGCAGAGATCAAGGGAATGAACTAGGCAGTTTATTTGCTTTTTAGTAGTTAATATGTTCACCTGCCCAAAGTTTAGAAGATTCTAAAGCGTGCAATGAAATAAGTCTCTCCATTCCTCTTTGCATCCCATTCAGTTTCTGGCTTCAGAGGCAACCAAGGTTATGAGACTCTTCCTTCTTTTATTTTGTGTTTTAGGGACTGGGTCTTGCTATGTATATCAGCCTGGCCCTGAACTTACTATGTAGCCCAAGCTCGCCTTGAACTTGTGATAATCCTCCTGCCTCAGTCACATGAGTCCTGGGACTACAGGCCTGTGCCAGCATTCCTGGCTCTTATATTCTTCTTGAGAAATGTTTTGTGCATAAACAAGCCAGTGTGTGTGTGTGTGTGTGTGTGTGTGTCTGTGTACAGCTGCAATTTTATACAACTGCTATTATAGCATATATACCACTCTTTGCATTGCATTTATACCACTCTTTGCATTGCACTTTTTGTTAAGCTTGGCAAGGTGACTTGGAGACTATTTCATGTTAGTGTATAGAGAATAAAGAGATCTTTGTGCTTTATCTTTCTTTTTTTGTCCTTGCTAGCACCCCATTACTGGATGTGGTGTAGTTTATTTAGTCAGTTCTCTCTTGGGTTGTGTCCAATATTTTCCTGTTGCAATGATTAATCATGAATGTATATATCGTGTGTGTGTTGTATGTGTGGGGGGAGAGCATGTGAAGAGGTTTCATTGCTGGTATAAATGTTCCTAAACTGTGCATTCTAACATGTGAACATCTCTTTACCAAGATGCTGACTCTGATTTATATAGCACTAAACAGACCAGGAGAGCATCAGCTTTGGTTACTGGGTTTAATTGACCCTAACAAGCTCCACCACACAGAATGAGAGGTTCTGGAGCGGGATGCATGTTTCCCATTCTGCTTCTATGAGGCCTCCTAATTTTCCCTCACAGTATCAGGAGTGGGTAATGTTATTGTTTTCAGATGGTAGAAGACATCAGCCCAAGAAGACCCCTCTAGAGCCTCAAAGATCGGTGCGGCTTATTTTCCTATTGTCTGTGCAGCACAGGAAGGCAACTATGTTTGATTTCCAATGTTCCTAGTCCAGAGGCACCCCCTTCATTCCACTGCAGCTGAGACAGGGAAGTGTGGATAGAGGCAAAGTAGAGCTTTTGCTGAAAGGGGGTTGGGGCTGGCAGAGCAGATAATGAGGCCAATGAGGAGCTGGAATTAAGATTTGTGATGGCTGATCCACTTGTAGATATTTGAGAGTGCACTGTAATTGAATTTTTATTATTCAGTTAGGATGCAGCACATTCACTGGCCTTTTAAAAATTTAATTGAGGGAGCCTTTTGAAAGTTTTAAATTATTAGATCTCTTTTGCTTTGATTGGCCACTATATAAAACCAGACAGAGTCCATCTATAGTAGCACCTAATAGTTCTGCACTATCAATCAAAGTGTGTTTCTCTGTTTTATTTTCTGCCTCTACTATTAACTTGTCACTACCAACCTGCTTTTATTCGTTCACATGGCATGTGATGGATTAAACTAGTTAGCTGGCCAGATAGATTATACAAGGTACATTAACACTTAGTATTTTTGATGGAGCACTGCACAAAACAAAAGCTATTTCTTATAGAAGACAATTAAGCCTGCTGCTTGCTGTGTTTCAGACTTCGTGGCTCTCACTTTCTCTGTGTAGGCAGATAATAGTCATGCAATCATTTTAGTGCAGGTGCTTTTAATTAGTTTTACGACTTTCTTAAACGACTTCTATTAAAGCAGAGTGGGCAGTCCTCTAAGTAGCCAGTATCCTTACACTGCATTTTTCCCTTCCCCCTTTCTTGGGTCTATTTTTGGCAGAATGAATGAGAAACTCCTGAAGCAAATGAATTCTACGAGGTTTGTGCTTGTAAGAGAGGGGCCTCTGGGATTCTAAGCAGAGAGGTCAAGAGATTTCTCTGACTGTTAGTGTCTAACTGACCCTCCTGATGTTTCGTTTTCTGCTATTTAGAGCCCGAACCATCCCAACCGCGTGCTCGCAGGTCTCCCCTGGCTAGTATCCCTCATCCCCCTCGTGGATCACATCGGCCAGATGCTAGCAGATACTAAAGGGCGAAGGTATGTTTGCTTCTGTTTTACTAAGTGAGAGAGGTGGCCTGTGGTCAGCTCCATCCAGTCTTTCTGCTCAGGCACTTGTTCATGGGTGCCTGCTGCTGCCATTTTGATCTTGCAGGTCTGAATTTGCAGATCTCCATGGAAATACCCTAAACATCCTCGCAGAACTTCCGTAGGAATGATAGAAACCATATTCCTCTGGCTGTGGTTCTCTGCTGTCTTGTCACTGCTCCCGAGAGATTCTAACGCGTTTGGTCACCTTGACCCGTGTCTTTGTTAATGTTTGGTTTCTGGGCTCAGGGATCAGCTCAGGGATCAGGGCTCGAGGTTGGGGTTTCTTACTCCTGTTTGGTTCTAAACTCTTGGGGCAGCTGGTGTGGTTTGCTGGCTCATGTGGGCCTAGGAGAAACTGGAGAAGGAGCTGGGGCAAGGCTGTTCCTGTTTCCTCCTCACTCCCACAGCATGGGGAAGCCACCCTGCTCAGGGGCCTTTGAGCTAGTGCTGCCAGCCTGCTGACTCTCACAGTGGCAGGTGGTTGTTGTCTGAGTGAAAGCTGACCACGAGCAAACTCTCTCAGGAGCAAACAAGCAAGACACGGATCGTATCTGTCTCTAGTTACCCAGAGAATATGAATACAGCACCTGGCAGAGGCCGTCACACCAGAGTACTGCTGCTTCTAATAATGCTAACAAGGGTAACAATAACAACATAAGGCCTCTTCCATGGGAATCAAAACAGTCTCTCTCTCTCTCTCTCCCCCTCCCCCCTGCCCCCCTTCTCTCTCAGTGGAATCCAGGGAGCACTGAGCTACCTCCTCAGCCCTTATTATTTTATTTTATTTTATTTTAAAGACACAGGCTGGCTAAATTGCCCAAGGTGTTGTTGACTTTGAGATCCTTTGCCTCAACCTCCCAAGTAGCTGGGATTAAAGGTGTGTACCACCATACCTGATTTAAAATGGGGCCTCTTGCCAGGATTTAAAAAACACCAGCTGCCCAAGTCCTGCCCCATTTTCTAACAATATCCATAACCTCCCTGAGAAGTGACATGATAGGATCTCACATTATTGATCTTCTACCATGTGCAGTACTTTACATAACCACTATCACTAATCCTCCCAGCACTAAGAGCCTTCCTTTACTTGTCACTACATGTCAGGTGCTGTTTGAGGTCATATGCATCATTCAGTCCTCACAATAACTGTGTAATCTAGGTGCGCTTATCTCCCTGTGGCAGCAAGTTGAAACAACCTTTTTACATCAGAGATGTCTGATAGAATAATAGCAGCAGCAGCTAACATCGGTTGAGTACTTACTATGTACCTGACACTGTTCAAAGCTCTATGTGTATATTAATTCTTTTAATCATCATGAAACTTTATGAGCTACAAGGTAGGTGTTAGTATTTATTTTCATTTTCTCATTTATGGTGAGAGAAAGGAGACAAAGAGAGTTTAAATGTTTTCCAAACTCATCCACTGATAAAGTTTTCTACCCTGACAACAAGGTAGGCATCATTATTCTCATTGTAATTGTTAATAATAAGTAAATCAATGACATTTTAAAAGCTGACTGAATTTCAGCAGATTGACCCAAGAGAAATGCAGAGTTCCTGTTTCAGAGACAAAATTATTCTTTTATTTAGGAAAATGCCTTAATCAGTCTGGTGTTGGAAGCAAGGTATCTGGACATTGCTGGAGTAGCAATTTAAGCAAAGATGAGGTGGCCACTCTATGCAGTAAAATAACAGAGGTTTGGAGTTGACCACCACCACCTTGAGATCGTGGAGGGACCTGCAAGAGAAGAATGGGGATGGGGTCAGTAACATAGTATGAGGGATAGTTAGGATCCTTGAGGGAATATAAACAAGATAAATTTCCTTTGGAGGGAGTGAATGAATTCCTTGGCACAGGGATGGCTGACAGGCAATGTGAACTTTTTTCTGTATATGCTTTTCTCTGTTAATCCCAAAATTTCTATTAAAGTTAATATGCAGAGACTGGGGTTGGTACATCAGAGGAGTGAAGGGAGAGGACATGGCTCAGACCTTGTAAGAAGTAACCAGCAGTGAAGGAATTCCACAACTTGGGCTAGAGCCAAAAGTGAGTCCAAGTCAGGTGGCAATAGAGGAATAAGTTGAAGTTTAGTGGGTGTAAGAACATTCCAAATCCCCTTTTCCAAATATACTCAAGAGAAGTTAACCATATAAGGGCACAGTGGGAAGAGGAAGCAGTTGGCAACTTGTACAATAATCACTTACTTTCTAAATTTGAGGATGTTGGGGCTGGGGATTTAGCTCAATGGTTACAGCACTTGCCTTGCAAACACAAGGCCCTGAGTTCGATCCCCAGCACCAAAACAAAACAAAACAAACAAACAAAACCTAAATTTGAGGATGTTAATCCTTTAAGCACTCAGCCTCTAAAAACAGAAAGCCTTTTTCCAAATGGCACTAAACAACAAAGAAATGTTATCACCACCCCCGGCATTGGGAATTCCAGATGAAATTTTCTTTGATGTCAATTGATTCATTCAGTCAGGCGTGTCAACAAGAGTGCAATTCCATTCTCTCCTCTCTGCTATCTGTAGGGTTGGTGTCAGCCCTAGAGTGGACATAAAATGACTGCATAATCTCCAAGAGTCACATCCAGGCCTTTCAATATGCAGAAGAAATGTTTTCACTTCCAGTGATTCTCTTAAGAGAAGCTACTTTCTCAAGAAACTTCCCAGTAGGCTTTGTCTCATCAATTCTGTTGATCATGAACATGGTCATTTCTGAATTAATCCCTGGCAGGGGGTTGAGATTGGCTTGGGAGGTAGGTGAGGGGTCAGCTTCTTCTTGAGGCACATGACTGTGAATGGGAAAGGTAAAACATGAGGACAGGCAGGATTTGGGTTGTTAGGCAGAAATCCAAAGTTGTGTACCGCTTGGTGGCCACAGAGGTAGAGTAAGCAGGAACAAGAAGCAGTGGAAGTTTCTCACTGCATGTGCTTCTGTTGTGTTTCTAGCCCCACAAATGAAGCTGTAGTTCTCTCATCTTACATATCTAAGCGAATCAGGCAGGGTATGTTGCTCCTACTCCATGAAGTTCTATGCAACTTATAAAAGATTGAGAAATAGACCTACATATTGATTTCTTGTAATCTTCAGAATATATTTTGAAGTGAAACAAGTAAGGTGTGGAATAGTACATATGTGAAAAGGGAAAAATAAATATGGGCATATACCACAAACTAATGAAAGTGTCTCTAATTAGGTATTGTTTTGTAGATTTGACTTTTAAATCATATAAATTGAAGCAAGAACGCAATCCTTAGAAATTAAAAGAAAAAGAAAATGAACCTAATTGCATATTATGTAGGTGGTTTAACTGCATCAAGATAAATTACTTCAAATGACATTAAAAACTCAGTAATTTGGACATCTGTTGTGGGATATATCTATTCTAAGGAGAAAAAAGATCTGCAGAAAAATCTTAAAATTGTTAATGTCACTAGGAACTAAGATTTTTCAATGTAAGTGAAAAATATATCATGGTAAAATCAAAGAAGTTAAATAAAACCTGTCACCCTAAATTCGAATTGGAAATATCAGTATGAATTGTGGATATATTTTCTAATAAGTATTTTCCAGCAATTTCTACTAAAAAGTTCTAGAGTGAACTGCTAGTAATTACTCAGATTATGGTCTCTAAAAACTAATGCCTAAGAAACTGAATCAATGTTTTTGGCAAAATGGCAATTCTGTTTGGCAGCGTAGGTGTGGAAAAGAGGAGGGACCAGGAATATCTTACCATTCCAAAAAGCAAAGAAATCATCAAGACAATTCAATATGTATTCAAAAGATTCAGGAGCCAATCTGAAGGACTTCCACTGATTAAAGATGGAACAATTTGAAAACCAAAAAGGACACAAGCACAAATGAATTAAAATACATAGATATATTAATATGCATGAATTTACAATGATATAAAATAATTGATCACCTTTGCCGTATACTAGGGAAGTAGTTCATTATTCTGAGAATAGGTAAATTAATGGCAAAGACTCCAGTCTTTGATTTGTTTTTCCTATTCCTCAGAACAACCAAATATTTGATGAAAGCTAAGTTTTTTTTTTTTAAGAAAAATTTCAGTTAATGTGGAGGAAATGATAGATTTAAGACATCACTGTTTCAACCCTTAATGAGATAATTGATCTAAGTAATTAACATCAATGACTGCTAAGACCATTAGGTGCAAAGCTGATAGAGAACTTCATAATGGATAATCAGGCTGGCAACACCTGAAGTTGTTGATCAATATTAGTGTCAGGCATTATGTACTTTCTAATGTGATACAACGGGAGGTACACAGCACCACCTATGAAGTCATCTTGCCAAAAAAAATTGAACCTAAATATAGTCAAGCCTCCCAGTTTACAGGAAATATCATGGTGTAGAAACAAAATATGTATAAGCTTTTTTCTGATTTAAATAAATAAACTACTGCTGAAAAATATGACACAGTAGGACAAGTTTGAACACTGGATATTTGATGATACTAAGGAATTACTGCTAATTTTTCAAATATGGTAATGGTATTATGGTCATATTTTTAAAGGCTCTAATTTTCTGTAGATATATAATGAGATGTTTACATTTAGAATAATATAAAGTCTGGGATTTGTTTCAAAATATTATGTCTGTGTGGGAATAGGGAGTAGGGGTGTAGGTTGACAAGCCTGCCATATGCTGATAAATAATGAGGCTGCATGCTCACTCTGGTATCCACTTTGATACATGTTTGGCCTTTTTTATAATAAAATGTTTATAAAGGAAAGAAGGAGGTCTGTTCAACCACCTTTGAATCACTGTAATTTTGGGCTTTTGCTAAGGTCCCTGACAGGCACAAGCCACGGCTCTGTAGAGGCTGCTTTGGGAGTGAGGAACAGTGTTGCTAGGACCCCTTTCAATACACGGGACTGTTTTCCAGGTCTCAGCTTACTAGTGTATTAAACTATTTTTTTTTAAACAATAAAGCTACTTTTGTATATCTTAATTTATTTGTGATTCTAGGACTGGGCAGCAATCTGGGCCAAAAATGGTTCAGAGTCTTCCACTGTACCACAGGTTATATTCGTAGTCAGAGAACAAGAAGGAATGTGTAGAAAATGGAAGACACACATAGAAACAGCCTGATTGGTGACAGCTCATTTCTGTCTTGAACACGGTTTCAACAGTCGGCTGCTTGTGATTTGCTTAGACTCAGTTACTGATTACACAATAGGTTCTGTTTACACATCAAGTTAAGCTGCAGTTTACTATGTGTGGAGGCAGCTTTAGGCCTTATGGTTCTATT
The DNA here is from genome assembly GCA_004026905.1 of Hystrix cristata. Lineage (NCBI taxonomy): Eukaryota > Metazoa > Chordata > Mammalia > Rodentia > Hystricidae > Hystrix > Hystrix cristata. The sequence goes on from PVJO010009793.1 coordinate 30,716, forward strand.
TAACAGATCTTACTTCTTCCTTCCCCACTCCTTCTGGGTCGTGGACTGATGACAGGGTACAATGGAGCAGTCTGGCTAAGATGCACTGTGGGTTTGTTTTTAGGCATTGTGGCATTGGCTCGCAATTGGCATACCTAGGAGCAACTCTGGGACATAAACAAATTGTCTTCAGTGGCTAAGACTTGACATCACTTCTCCTTCTCCAGATTCCATAAAGTCTGGGAACCCATGTAAGCCCAAGAAAAAGTTGAGTTTCCAAGAAACACTCATACTCAGAAAGTTCTGCTACTGACCTAGATATAGCCATTTCCATGTAGGCCCATAAAACCATTAAGTCAAAGGATGGGATATTAGTAATAGTAGAATTTTCTCCATTCAATTCTTTATACTCTTGGTGTTTGCACATACTAGAATCTAAGATGATATTTGACTTAATACAATGTTTTATAATTGCCTTTAATTTTTGTATGATAATTTTTCATGGTATCCCAATAAGAACATCTTGATGTTCAGAGGGTTCTGCTACTTGGTCAAATTTGAGAACACAGCACTACAGGAGAATTATTTATTATTTGGTGTGAATGAAGGTTCTGAGGGTGGTTTTGATGGGAGGCAAAAATAGCTTTCATCTTGGGTGAGAACTAAAAGTAGAAAACTTCAACCCAACCCTTGTCTTGTTTAAAAATGTCTTTCCTTGACAGCAAATGACTTCAATGAAAGTTAAACTCTTAGGAGCAGCACACAAGCTAGGAGAGAAGGTATTTCAGCATCGTTCTAGGTTTGAAGGTTCGTGGGCATTAATGACTGAACCTTCCAGGTCATAAACTATGAGATTTACTTCTTACCCTAGAGGATTTAACTAGTTGTAATAATATAGAAGTGGAGATTAATCAGAATATTTTGTTTTCATTCCTTCTCATCATTAAGAAAATAGTTCAAGATTCCAGCTAAAAGATAAATACAGTTGCTGGGAAGAAAAAAAATCTTGCCACCAGGGCAAGGACCTTGAAATCCTAAATTAAACTGAGTAGAACAGTTTTACTTAATTTACATTTTTAATCTGGATAATTTGAAAGATTTAGGCCATCAGCTAATTAACTGTTACTGTCTCAAGACTTCCTTCAACCCAAGATGGCTGGGGTACTTGTTAGCCCTATGTTGCAAGGGAAGTCCTGTGATGAAAACCCTGGAGGCTATGATTTCTAACACACTTGGTGTCGTCTAGGACAGTGATTATTTATGATTGTCCTCTGTTGATAAAAATTGTTATTTATTGCTACAAGGATGAGAAGCATAAAAATTTACTTTAAATCTATGTGACTCTTCCCGTTCTACTTGGATCCAGCCTTTGTAGTATTTTCTCTCGCCCTTACCCTTTGCACCCCTACTCTTCAAAGCAGATTTCTTGCTATCTTACCTCTCTCATCATATGCACCAGACTTGCACTGCTTACTAGTTACATGTGGCTATCGAGTGGCATGTGGCTGGTCCAAACAGATGTGAGTATTAAATAAACACTAGGTTTGAAAGACCATGCAAAAAAAATGAATGCATGATATCTAATCAATAGATTTAAAAAATGTTAACTACATGTAGAAATGAAAATATTTTGGATATATTGGGTTAAATTAAACATTATTAAGATTAATTTCACTTTTTAAAAAAACTTTTTAGTATGGCAATGTAGTTCACTTAACATTTCTGTTGGATAGCGCTCCACTGAGAAATATTTGTGACATCTCTGACTTGTAGCACTTTGAGATTGAAGGTATGAGATTTGGAGTTGGATTCTTAAACCTGACTTCGGGATTTTGGGCAATGGAAATTAGGGCAATGGCAGGTTAACTGGAAGACAGGATATAATCTGTCAGTTACAAAGATCCCAGCTTGAGGCTGGGAACAGGATGTGCCTATGTAACCTGATCCAGAATGGATGTGACCTGTCAGTTATGGCCAGGATGTGTGGTCAGAGCAACCTCCAATAGACTAGACCTGGAAGGATATGAAAGGCAGCAACCACTGACTTGGTTGCCATTGGTGCAATCTTGGTGTTCTGCTTTGCTCCCTTTCTTCAGTGGCCTGTTCTGCTTGCAGGACTTCTCTCTTTCTTTCTTCTTTTTTACTTCTTCACTTTCCTTTTCTTCCTTTACTTCACTTTTTATCACCTTTTTCTTTTCTTCCTTTCTGTTGAATCTGCCTTTACATTAAGTAAAAATTGTATTTATCCATTCCTCAGTTGTCCTGGCCAATTCTTTAGGCAGGACCAAAAGAGCTTGGAATCTCTGGATACCATACTGTCTGACATTTCCACTTCATCCACATGCAGCTTTAAATAAGTTCTAAACCTCACTAAGCCTCCGTGCTCTTGTCTTTAAAATGGAGAAAGAGCTGCAGCTTCAGGTGCCAAGGAGACCTCATGAGACAGAGGCTGGTTCAGAGCAAGTTTGACTATTACTCATTACTTCTGTGATATTCCTGCTCTGTTGCTGTAAATTCTCTCGCTGAAACCTCAGACTTTTTTGAAAGGAGGCGCAGGTAGCAACCTGTCCAGTGTCCTAATTTCTGTACTTGAGGCAGCCCTCCCATCACTTACTCATTTATCCTCGCGTTCAGCTTCACACTGTATGGCCCTGTTTCAGTCTGAATGTGTCCCCCACATTCATGTGTTGGAAACCTGCTATCCAGCGTGGCAGTCTTGGGAGGGGTTTGGGTCATGAGGGCTCCATCCTTATGAATGGATGATTGATGCTACAGAAAGGACTCAGGGGAGTGTGTTCTCTCTCCTGCTCTTCTGCCATGTGAAGACAAAGTTAGCTTCTTTTACCCTTTTGCCTGTCATCCTCCGTGTGAGGATTTGGTAAGAAGACCCCCACCAAATTTCTAGCTCTTTTATCTTGGCTGTGTCAGTCTTCAGAACTGCGAGGAAATAAATGTATGTTCTTTATAAATTATCCAATCTGAGGTATTCTGTTAAAACAGCACAAAACAGACTAAGCCACGCCTTTTGAGTGTTTGAGGCTGGGGTGTGTACAGTTCCTTTGTTTCACCCACAGTTTTCTTCTGCATACAGAAGGTGTCCAACAAATAATTGTTTAAATAATGAAAAAATGAGAAATATATCTAGGAAATACAGATTTGATCATAGGAACTAGTTTGAAGGTATCATCGGAGATGTGCTGAGATCCTACCACATCACTGTGTAATGTGTCTTTTGTTTCTCATGACAACCTATAAGATTATTGGATTGAGTACTGACTGCTGCTTTTAAGCACCACACAGCAAATGTTCCCTCCCAGAAAGAAAACCATGAGTTTTTTCATAAAGGAAGAGAAGATAGTACTTGAAATATTTATTGTAAGACATTTTTCTGTCCTCACATTGTGCTTGCTGGCTTGCTTTTCTGTTTCTATTACCAGTAAAAACATATCCCCTTATGCCTCAAATGAGGTAAAATAATGGTAATAAAATGCATCCTTAAATCTGCTCCCAGGAGGTAAGAGTTATGATTAGGTAGGCCACTGAGCCTTGGTCTTTGCTCTATAGAAACAATCAGAAGGGGAACACTTGTCTTTTCCTCTGTATTGCTGGGAGAAGCTTAGTGTTAGATACCAGGTGCCCCCCCTGTTCTAACTGTCTTCAAAGTTCAAATTAACTGATTGGTCTGGAGTCTAGGCTCATGAGGATAAATGAAGGTTACGAACTTCAGGTGAAGAACAGAAATAGAGCAGGTACTGTCCTGTGACTTGGCCCTGGATTCTTGCGGGGATAAAAGAACGGCAGGACCCCTTGGTCAGTGTCTCCACAGTACCCATCTCATTAAGATGAAATGAATCTGAGTGAGTACTGGTCCAGACTGTGGTAACCTTCCTGATTTAGCAGCTTTAAAAACTGACCTCTATAACATTGTATATAATGTTACTAATCTAATATTGTGAGATGTAAGAGAATAATCTCCACTACTTAGATGCAACATACATGTGTCCCACCCAAGTGGGCTGTGTTGTGGAATATGAGAATAGTCCCAAGCCCATTTCAAGAAACCTCACTGTGAGGCATACCCAGAAGGAAATGTGTAGATTTGCCTCAAATATTAATTAAAAGAACATTTATTTGTAGTGTCTTTACAATAGGAATTCTGCTTTTTTTTTTTTTAATTGTGGAGCTAACAAAAATACTTCATCCCTTTTGGCAAAGTGCAGAGAACAGATAATTTTACATGAACCTAGAAACTACACTGCAGAAAGAAACAGGTGACCAGAATGCCACTTGTTTCTGGCAATTTCTTCAGACAAATTTGTAAAACAAGTGAGAGTTGACTCGGCTTCCATGGGCCTTGGTCTTGTTTCAAGTCTTCTTCTCTGGAACTGGCCTCTTGCCTAAATCCTGCTTTGAACCTGTACTATTTCTATTTTCCTCTCCCACATGAAGAAAAACACCCATTTGCTGTTCAAATAAAATGTGCTTTCGTGAGAAAGAAGCTAATAATGTTCCAGCGAACTATGGAAGCTAGCTAGTTCCCACCATATCAATTTCAGACTCCTTTGTTCGGCTTTCAGGACCCTCCACTATTGTCAGACATACATGCTTTTCCCTGTGAGTTCATTCCGTGCTTCTATTCATTTTGCTCATCTCCTCTAAAATTGACACCCCACTCCTCCTTGTTCCGGCTGACATTGAGGGCTCCATTTTATGTTCTAGCTCTTCTGCGAGGACATCATTGTTCCTTTAGCTATTCTGTACACAGTCAGTGCTTACCCCACGAAGACACTACTTTGCACTGTTCACTATTACTTTAGGTGTATAGAGTTTATGTCCTAGCTAGTGCCCAGCTTTGCACTGTTCACTATTACTTTAGGTGTATAGATTTTATGTCCTAGCTAGTGCCCACCATCACTTAACACTTGGCTTTTCATCCCCAGAATCTAGTTCCTGCTGAGAATACTAAGGTCTCACCATAAAGGTGAAGCTTCTGATGATCATAACTATCCCCAGTGGAGTAAGGTGCCAAGGATGCAGGATGTTTCTTGTCACTGGAGGGTACCAATTAGAGGCCACTTGAAAGGACCATGCTTGATGCATAGATCTTGGTTGGTGGTCATACATATTTGTTGAATGAATGAATGTAGGGTACTGGAGAAGAGATTCAGACATTTGATAGCCATCTAAGAAAATTCTTAGCACTGAGATTCTATTATTTTATAAAATGATTGCTTACCAAAAGTAAGCATTTGTCAAATTCATGGAAATCTTTTCCATTTGAAAACACTTTCACATTTGTTACCTCTTTTGATTTTAGCAAACTCATGGAAGGTGTGAACTTTTCTATTATCTGAGTGTTACACATGAGGAAAATGATGGAAACATAAAAAGGGTGTATAAAAAATACATGAAAGAAGTGGGGAATGCAGAAATAACCAGAATACATTGGTTCCATGCTCTGGCCTTGGATCAGTTAGTGGGGGGGGCTCAGAAGAATGAAATAGGAAACTAATGGAGAAATTAGGCTGTAACTGAACTTACTTTTCCAGTCTGGTTCTGATGCCTCTTTGTGCTTCGATATGCCAAACTACCCAATAACTCAGGACACCATGCAAATGATGTTGGTTTCACTCTTGAGCAGAGAAGTTAGACTTGCAATTTGTGTGAATTTTCTTAGCTGTGTTATAGTTGATTTTTCTTACATAATGGTAAAGTCCAAAAAAACACTCTAAAACTAGAAAATTTCAAACCAGGGAGATATATATAATTAATACATGTCAGGGAGATATATATAATTAAAATGTGTCAGGGAGATATGTATATATATAAAATTAATATATATCAGGAGATATATCAATTGTATATATTATTTTCAAAGCAGAAAATAAATTATATATGTAATTTTTTTAATTTTAATTACAGTGGTACCTCAGTTCATGAATACTTTTGTTTACAAACCATTTGGCTTAGAAATAGAAGCATTTGGCAAAATTTTGTTTTTGTTTGTGAGCTCTGCATTGGATAATGAACATTATTACAGCCATCTTTGACACACGAACACAAAGGTGGCCATATTTTCCAGAATTGTGGATGATATAATGTCAATAAGGGTCAAAGTTATCAGTTATATATTATGTGCCAATCATTTTGCTGAGCACTTCAAAAGCTTTAGTTATTTTTCCTATTGAAGAGGACACCATGAGAAGACTTGAGCACTATTGTGAGTATGAAGTAGGAGAATGACAGATTGACCATTGTGCATTGTATATGGCTGTGTTTGTTTTCTATTGTTACATAATAATTTATCACAAATGGAGCAGGTTGAAATGACCCTCTTTGGGTCAGGAGTCTGGGCACAGATTAGCTGGGTTCTTTGTTTAGAATCTCACAAAGCTGTAATCCAGGTATTGGCTGGGTGGAGTACCTTTCTAGGACTCAGGGCCTTTTGCACAGGTTATTGGTAGACTCTAGCTCCTTCTGGCCATAAGACTGTGAACCTGCATATTGTTATCTTTTTAGCCTGCCCTTAGTTCCCAGAAGCTCTCATGGGTCCTCTCACACCGCGGCAATTTATGTCTTCCAGGCCAGCAGGAGAATCTCTGACTTCCTCTATTTCTGGGTTCTCTTTTAAATGATTTACCTTAGTACAGTGATGGTGAACCCTTTAGAGTTTTCAGTGATAGAGGCTTAGTCTGGAGCCCACGATGATAGTGGGAGGTGATGCCTGCTAGGAGATCTTAGTCACTGAGGGCATGCCCTCAAAGGAGTTTGTGGGGATGCTGATCTTTTCGTTTGTTTCTCTGTTTCCTGGCTGGTGATATACCAGGCAGTCTCTGCCACGATGCACTGTTTTGCTACAGATCTAAAGGCAATGGGGCCAAATGATTGTGGACTGACACCTTTGAAACTATCAGCCAGAATAAAGCCTTCCTCTTTATAGATTGATTATCTCAGGTATTTGTTACAGCAGTGTTACAATGCTTGAAAAAGTAATGCAGATCTAGTCATGTAAATACATATGTGAATATATATTATAAAATAATATTCAACACCAATCGACTTTGTATATAATTTATAGACACACACATTTATCTATCTATCATCTATCTATCTATATATCCATCTATCTTAGCTATCAATGTGATTTTGGTGTTTTCTAAACACAGGAAATGCTTAAATGGTGTTATTAAAAGGATGTCTCTTTACATGCTTTATTTTACATTTTCTTTTTCAGTGCATTCATGGTTATTTTTTATCTCACTCCAGTCTACCTCTAATATGGATCAATTGTAGATTGGAATCTCATTTGGGAACCAGGGAGTGATAGAGGACTCTGGAGAATTTTCAGTCTTCCTGGATGCTTTTGTACTATGTTATACAATCGCAGAGCAGTTTTCATCAGCTGGGTGTCTACAGGTGTAATCTGTCCTGTTCATATTTATAATTGCATTCTTTAACTGTGCTGAAAGGCAGGCACATTGCTGTCAGCTCTTCCCTGATACAGAACAGTGCTGCTCTTTCTCACTGTTATTTTAGTGGGGTTTTACAAGCTATTTTTGCTTTGAGAACAAGAAAAGCAATCTTTTGGCAGAGAAATGCCTTCCAGAGTTTTTGCAGTTTTCCTTCAGGTATGTCCTATACCTCTCTCCCAAATGTATCCCTTAGCTTCAGGTGTGTGTTTTCCATGTGGCCATTTTATTTCCATATATGCCTGTGCTACAGGTGTGAGCTACTTTAAACTGTTCCTCAGTGATTTAACACAACATTGAATGGACTCTGTGTACAGAATGATGAGTGTCCTTCTATCTTTGAGTGTCATCTGGCAAGTCACCAATTCCTGTGGGTGTCAGAGACAGGTCCAGATAATTTTCTGGCATTAGAAAGAAGAGGAGAAAGGCATGGGGAGGAAAAGATGGAAGATGTAGAGTGAAAGAAGAGAAAAAGCAGTTAGTTGATCCTGTATGAGAAGACACACACACATGCATGCACGCACGCACCAAGATTACTTGAGTTGACAGTCAATGGTGGTGAAACAACTTTAAAATATAGTTTTAGAAGTAATTTAGGTCTTTGAAATGTTCTCTTTTGGAAGCAGCATACAGTAGGTAAAAAAATGGGCTAGCCGAAGGCTAGGAAAAATATAGGATCAAATGAGGCAGAGCAAAGAGGAGTGAAGAGGTGGGGTTTCAGAGAGCCTGGAAGAAATTCCAATAAGAAGTGCAAGGTGATCATGATGTTTTTAGCGGAAGCAACTTACTTCAGGTACCATTTAGGGGTGTGACAACACAGGACTAGAATTGGGCCTTGTGACTCCCCTGTGAATACATTGATTTCTGCAGCCCAGACCACAAAAGAGGGCAGCACATCTGATTATGTATCTCTGACAAAATGTCGGAGAAATGAAAACAAATGGCTGAGCAGTCCTGGGGTGGGGGGATAAAGAGTTCAGTTATTAAGCTCCCCGACTAGAAACATTGTAATTTAGTCATCTAGGATGATTTTATTCCATTTCCTATTATGGGCTGCACCACATAAATCTGTATTTTATTGCTGGAGTGAGATGCTACAGCATTTCAAGATTACTTTTGGCACTGTCTGAGTTGGCTCACTGCTGTGCTGACAAGTACTTGTGGAAAATTAGCAGCAATGATATTAATCACCTTCTTTGGGGCGTTTATTCCCCTACCCTGCGAGAGCTTTGTTCTGTCCTTTTCCTTTTGCCAAAGAAAATTCCTCCAAACAAAAACCCTTCCCCCACAAAACAAAAAACCAAAAATACTCTTCTGAAATACAAGTGTTTCAAGTTCAGTTAGAGAATGAGGTAGGAGGAAAGGAGAGACGACCGTCCTGTCCTGGGAGGGGCTGGTCATAATGAGGCGCTCATTATGTAATTCTATTGTATGTTCTATGCCTCAGGCCTGGAGTCCTGTAGGTTGTGGCTGGTAGCAATAGGAAGCAAAACAAGAAAAAGTAGTTTTCAAGTACATAACACAATAACAAATACACAATGTATTACTGTATTTTCTATCACAATAAGGAAATACCGGAGAGTGGGTAAGTTATGAAGAAAAGACTTTAGCTCTTTAGCTAATGGTTAGTTTATTTAGCCAGTGGTTCTAGAGGTCCAAGAGCAAGGGACTGGCTCCTGCTTAGCCCTGGAGAAGGGCTTCCTGGAGGTTTGCAGTACAGTGGGGGGAGTGCATGTGATATGAAGGGTCAGATGACATGACAAGATGCTGGAGAGCATGGAAGGGCTGCATTGTCCACATTAGCAACCAAACTTTGAACACATGAGCCTTTGGGGGATAAATGGCATCCAAATCATAGTGGTCAGTTTTCTTCTTTGATCAGCACCTTTGACTGGCTAATACAAGGGTGTAAAGGAAGGTGGGGAATCAAGAGAAGGATGGATGGAAGGATGGAAGGGTGAGGTGGGTTTGAATATACACAGATACACAGCTGTACACATACATACTCATGGAGCTACGAGAAAGGCAATGTGTGTAGTGCCAACTGCTTTGACAGTTGGTTCTCTGTCTCATGAGATCCCTGTCACCATTAATCATTCCAGTACCCTTAAACAACTTTCCTATCAAAAGCTGATTTCATGAGAGTTGCTGAACTCGGGTCAAGAATGTAAATTATCACATTATCCACCCCAGGAATTTTTGTGTTTGATAGAATAGGTCTTATTCAACTTGTCGTCCCACCACCTAGCACAGTGCCTTGCATTTGGTAAGTGTTATAATGTTTATTGAATTGAATTTAAACTTCATATCTGAACTTACCCAGAGAATACTAGAATTTCCTTCTTGATACATATATGTCTGGTGTTAAACTGTGTAGGTAGAATGGTTTGAAAAGGAAGACAACTGGGATTTCTTGGAAATTAAAATTAAATGTTACAAACCATTGCCTGTGAACATAGTAGGCTCTGATTTCTGTTAATATGTACACGCAAATCCATATAAACACCCTTCACTGTGGACCAAGAGTGCCTGAGAGCTGAAAGATCTTTTAAGCTGTCACACCTGATCTCTAATGGCTCACAGGACCTTTTTCTACAACTTCTATATTTCTCTACTTTATCTCACACTCCCCACATGGCTATTCTTTCCTAAACATCTACCCACATTCAGGCAGTGTCCTCCTGTCTCTCTCTCTCCTCTTTGGATGTTCTCTATTCACATCCATTTTTCACTTATCTGTGCTCTGATCAGTCCCTTAGGACTCTGGCCTCTCTGGAAAGCATTATCTGGGTTCTTATGGTTGGTCTTGGCCCCTGGGAACCACCAGTAACTGACAAGACTGTGGGAAGAGAGTGAGGAGATTGAATGTTCCCACTCCTCCTGCTTTCCTTTCCTACTTGGGTTCTCACAGAGTCTGTGATCTTTTTGTTTGTTTGTTTGAGATAGTGTCTAGCTATGTATTTCAGGATGACCTTGAACTCACTATATAGCCCAGGCTGGCCTCAAACTCCCAGTGAACCTCCTGCCTCAATCTCCTGAGTGCTGGGATTACTCGTGCATGCTAACACACCTGGCTTGATCCTTTCTGCAAAGCAAACTTTTATGGTTTCAACTCTTGCTGGGTTCAGTAGTACTATTTGTTCCTTTTGCTCCTTCAACTCCGTAGGGTGATTCTGCTAATTCTCCGTAGAGAATTCTGCTAATGTCGTGTATCTCATCATTTAATGCTAGTGTCTTTAGCCTCACCTACTCCTCTGTAAATGGTCTCTTCATTAAAATCTCTTTAGTGAGCCCCTTTGCATATTCTGTCAATTTCTGGTTAGAACTCTGGTCGGTATAACCATTTTGTATCATTTTCATTGTATCTTAAGCAAACCCCCTTCCTTTCCTTGTCAATAAACTTCTGCATAGTCTCCTTTTATTGCTTCCTGAAACACACCATTTGTGTGTTCATCTAAGCTGAAACCAGAGGCTTCTTTTTTCTCCCATGTACCCCATGTCTTGAGTGACTGTGTTATTTGCACAGTTCTACAGCTTTCAGAACTTAATTCTCCTGAAAACCTTTAACTTGCCTCTCTGCTAATGCCACATCGCCCCATCGAATGACTGGCTTCCCATCCTCCCTTGCTTCACCTGCTACCCCACACTCTCTCACCACCTTGCGCAAGGATTCTGGCTTTGGCTCATGGTCCTCCTAGTTACTCATCCCTTCACTTCTTGCTGCATGTTGTAGGAGCTCAATAAACCAGGCCAAACATTGGTATTCTTCTCGACCCCAAGAAGTTCTCACACATTTTCCAGTTTTTAGAAAAAGTAATCTTTTCCTTTATTGCCCCATTTTTTTCTTTCTCTTTATTCCTTTATTCCTTAAAATCTTACTTCCAGGCATCCCATTGAATGGTCTCCTTTAACAGTCAGTATTTGGGTTTTAGTTGCTAGATATAATTATTTCTTTTCCATTTCCTCTGACTCTCTCCTGCATTGAAATTTAACATTACAAATGTTTTTGAATGTTTTCTAGGTGCCTGATAGTGTGCTAACATAATCCTATAGGCCCAAAGTCCTTATAGGATTTTCACAATCTATAATCTTTTATTTTCCCTCTTCTGTTGCTTCCTAGTTTTTTCATAGTCCCAATTTTCTTCTTTCCCCTTAAATTAAATCCTCAAAGTTTTGCCCTTGTCCTTCTTGTTTCTGATTTTGGGTAATTTTATCTATTCACTTGGTTTCAGATGTCATCTGCCTGTTGATGACTTCTAAATTTATATATCAAGATCTGCTCTATTGCTTAACTATGTTTATTTGAGGCAGGATGGTAAAACACATGTTAAGCAGTCTGTATTTTTCTCTGTAATCTAGTGCCCTCTGCACTCTGCATAGGACTGATTTGACTGAATGGAATGGAGGGTAGGAAATGATTAGTTCTGAGTAGTAATTAATATGAGCCAGGGAGTCAGAACGCTTGGGTTAAAATTCTACCCCAACTGTGTCCTCACTGTGTGCTCTTGATAAAGCTTGGGGAATGTTTCTCTATAACTTCACTACCTTATATGCAAAGGGATAATAATAGAATCCCTCCCTTCAGTCGCCATGAGAATTAAATGAGATAATGTATGTAAAATGCTGAGACCTGCGCATAGTAAGGACTCTAAATCTTAGCTATCTCAAATTCTTTGGCTTATTTCTCTCCCAAGAGGAGAATGTCTTTTTCCAAGAAGCCTATGACAGAAAGCAAAAGGTATTAATGCGGAAAGCTCTGTCTTTTGTGAAGCAAAAATGTGGAACCCAGGTCTGGGGCTTTGTGACAAGGATTCATTTATCGCTCGTTACGAATAGGTTGATGAGAAGTAGGTGGGTTAAAGATGAGGGAAAAGCTTTATGAAGGAGTTTATCCTGTTTTCTGGGCCCAGCTTTCGGAAAGCTGCTTAAATGAGGCTGGGGCTGAGCAGAGCTGCCCTACTTAAGGCCTTTGTCAGCACTTCCTTTGTAGATTCTAATTTTCAGGGCCTAGAAATGGCTGTGTTGAAAATATCCTCTGAGGCCTTGAGCTTGGTGTGGAAGATCTTTATCAAGCACCAAATAATCTTGTCAAGTTTTAAAAGAGGAAGAGAGAAAGAAAGGACATACTGTTGCAAAGAGAATGAAAGAAAAAGAGAGGCGAGGTGAAAAGGTGAGGGGAAAAGGGAGAAAGAGAATTCTTTTTAGAGAATCTTAGACATGCACTTGAAAGTAGCGCCTCCGTCTCAGGTATCTCTCCTTTTTATAACATCCTTGTCCAGGCCCTCTGCTGTTATAATTAATTGGAAAGAGTTATACCACAGAGCTTCCTGCTGTCTTTCTGTCCCTGTGGTAAGCTCCCTGTTCCCACTAGATGAATATACTGTCAGTTGCCTGCCCTTCATTCCTGCCAACACTGAGTTTACTAAACTCCTTTTCCATCTAAGACTATACCAATCTGATCTCTAGCTTCTTTCAAATTGTGGGCCAATGTTGTTGGCCTAGAAGGATCTTTGATTCTCTTTTTGGAAGCTACTGGGTAGGTTTAAACTAAAAGCAAGACTTAGGCAAGGATCTACAAAGGGGAATAAGGCAACAGTTAGGGTTAATTTTTTTCTTTTTTTTTTTGGTGCTGGCGATCGAACTCAGGGCCTTGTGCTTGCTAGGCAAACACTCTAACTGCTGAGCTAAATCCGCAGCCCCTGTTAGGTTTAATCTTATGAATGCCTCCCTCCAGGAATTCTGGGAAATTGGGTCCCTTAGCATGAGGACTCCTGCACAGATCCTATGGTAAAGACCTGAAAGTATATAGGGTTAGGTTTGTCATGTTGGAGTAGGCATGCACAAAAGAGGTGTGGTAACAAGGCCCCTACCCCTACAGAGAACTTGGATTTTTTTATGCATCAAGGGAGAATCATTCAGGATGCCCTCTTGTGCTTTGAGAACTGAGGATGTGAGTGATCTGTAAATGTTAGAGAAAAGCCACATTTTGGAACTCTTTTTTCCCCTTCTGTCCTTGGTCTGTTTCTCAACAATGGAACAGGTACCTCTGAATGCAAAGCAGGAGGGCTGACTGCATGTGACAAATTTCCTTTTCTGTCCTAAACTCCAGTCAAACAATTGTAGTGGAATATGATGGGTATAATCACTCAAGGCCAGAGAGAAGAGCAAAGGAGACAGCCACAGGTGAAAACATCCCATGTATTTTAGGAAGATGGGACATGGAGAAGGGACCAGTAGCTGACTGAACAAAGTGGAGACAGTAACTACTGAGTGTTCTCATTTCCAAAGGCCACGTAAAAGCCAGAGCAGTAAATTCAACAGGGCCTCATGTCAGAGGTGGAAGCTGCTGCTACCTCTCCTAGAGTCTGGACAAAGCCTCCCACTGGTGGGTGACCTTGCTCTGCTGAGCACTCTGGTTGCTCCTGACTGTCACTGGACCATTGCCTACTTCCAAAGTAATGCTGGTGGACAGAAGAGCTGTAGGGAGGGCAGGAAGACTGAGAACTTCGGGCACCAGATAGGAACTCCACTTCTGGAACACCCCCAAAGGAGTGCTGGGAGTTCTTACTGCTGCCTGTAGGAGGCAGTGTGAAAGAGGTCATAGGAATGGTCTCTCATTTTTGCTTTGCCCCCAACATCAGTGTGTGGTTTAATGGGTTGGACCTGGGAGGTATGCATGAAAGGAGAAGAAAGAGAAAAAAAAAAAAAAAGAAAGGAGAAGAAAGAAACCGTACAATTTTGTTTGACTATTACTGTCTTCCACAGAGAGGGGCATATACTCTTATGGGATCTACAGTGGGTAGAATAATGCTCCCCAAACAAGGACTGTGGGGTATTTAATCTCTCTCTCATCATTGTGTAATTACATGCAAAGGAAATGTTATGACCAATTATTGGTAGAAGAGAGCTGGGAAGAAGAGGGTCTGTAGATTTTGACCCAAACAATCTGGATAAAGAGGTCACTCCTTGGTATCTTAATAGAGGTTCCATCATCCAGGGTAGCAGGATAACAGGATAAATTACCAGATGAAGAAGTTAGCATGGATTTCAGAGTCAGAAAAATCAGTTCCAATTTCAATTCTTCTTAATAGCTTTGTGATGATGAGAACTTTGTAGCTTCTATGGGCCTTAGTTTCCCCATGTGTAAATTATTACTTGGAATTGTTGCAAGAATTAAATGGGAATTAATTCACCCCCATCATTTGACAAGTCTTATTTAAGCGTCAGGTTTTTTGGCACTTATCATGTGTCAGGTGCTATGCTATGGATGCAATTAAAGAACTTGGCACTACATAGCAGTTAACAAATGTTGGTTTCTCCTCTCAGATGATTTTAGCTCTTTCAGTGATCAGTATTTTCATGAATTCAGAGCCTTGGTGTAGGGGTATAGGGCTGGCTCTTTGGGAAGCAGGAGGAAGTCATTGTAGGTCATCATTCACTCTGGCATTAAAAATCCTCTGGCACTACTTCCATCAGAGCTGTCTGTGTAAGTTTAATAGTTCTGAACTCTGAAGCCTTCTTTCAAGCAACAACCATTTCTGCCCAGCCTCCCCAGCTCCGTACCTCTACAGATCCATCTTGGAGACACTGTTTATGGTGGCAAGAGGCCCTTTAGTGCCATGGCTTTTGCACTGTGGACAACTGGAGCTGAGGTCACTCGTTCTCTGCAGAGGCAGAAATGGCCTGATGAGGTACTCTGGGTCACAGGCTATGCAGCTGTCTGCTTAGAACTTGACAGGAAGCAGTTGAGTAAGGATGACTAGCCACTTAATGGATGTTAATTACTGCTTGCAGCGTCCCTGTAGGTCAGAGGACAGAAGGATTCTGATGTCAGGTCTGACACACTGTGGCTGGCAGCAGGCTGGTGTGTCCATTTGATTAGAGCTGTGGTTAGTTTAGCACAGCCAGAGCGACCCAGATGGAAAACATGAGTTGCCTAAGTTGTAGAAGGGCAGTTCATGGTTACTTTTTTCTTCAGTGATTGTTTTCATGATGAGGTTTGGCCCCTGTTTCTCCCATGCCTATCCCCTATGGATTTAAACCAGGATCCCAAGAAGTACAGTGTCTAATTTCTAGGTGGCACTTTTTTTGATGGAACTAAAACCAGCAAGTCTGAGGAGTGTGGGTTTATACAAAGTTCTCATTCATTAAATCTTAGTAATGTAGAGCTTTGTGTGCTTCCATTGAAGTGTAGAGGCAGGCTAAAAAACACAAGGGTAATTAATAATATTGCAAATTGGAGAAGCAAATGGCAGTCTTCTTAATGCTAACCTCTGGTTCTTATGGTAGAATGGAGATTTGTGGAAGTTCCCATGCAGTGCATCATTTTAAAACATCATCTCCTAAGTGCTCGTTAGTTCCATTTTAGCCGAGGTGGCATATGGAAGGTGTCAGTTGTGAATATTTATGGGGATTGGAAGGCACTCTTAGTAAGAAAATGTTAAAGGGAAGCATCTTGTGATATTAATAGAGCCTATACGTGTCATCCATATGAGGCCGAGGACTGGCCTCTGCCTCTACAGGAGCTGGGTGACGGATCCCTCTGGAGGTGGTGCAGAACAATGTGGATCGCAGCAGCCCTGCGTCATCTCTGTGTATGTGGACCTCAGACACTTGAATTCAAATGTATGTTGGACAGAAGTTACCTGGAAGATAATATGAGGCAGGTTTTTTGTTAAGTGAAATGAGAGGCTCAACATTGTAAAGAGAGCCTTCAGCTTTGGCAGTGCCAGTGAGACATGCTTGGCCTCTTTCCATTTTGGTCATAATTCCACCAAGACAAAAGGGCTCTTGTGTCAAAGAGAGGACTCTTAGGTGAAGACAGTAAAGGCAAAGGAAAAGATTTCATTTTAGACTACACAGATCTGTGGAAGCAGTCAAAGACACTGCTGGTGTCTTGGACTCTCACCTTTAGAGAAGAAGAAAGGACGGAAGTCCTTGGACACATTTATCAGCATAGTGTACTATGTATTAATTTCTGTTTAACTGTTCTAGTGCATGATAGAGATTCTCTTGAAAATATCCTAAAATTTCATGTAAAACTAGTATTTTAAATACTATTTGAAAGTATTTCAAAACTTCATAGCAAAAATATTTTAATAGTATTTTATTAAGGTGTAATTTAATAAAGTTAAACTCACCCTAGTGTACTGTCCTGCCAGTTTTGACAAGTGCCTGTAGTCATATCACCAGCACTCAACCAAAATATACGATATTCCCATCCCCTCCCCAAATGTGTGTCCTTCTTTGTATTCACTTCCTCAGCCCCTGACAACTGTGGATCTATTTGCTGTCTCTAGTTTTTCCTTTTCCAGAAGGTCCTATAAATGGAGTTATGTGTAGATGTATTAGTCCACCTTCTTTCTCTTTACATATTGCATTTGAGAGTCATCCACGTTGTTGAATTATCAGTCATTTGTTAGTTTTTAATTGCTAAATATTTTATTCTATGGCTATACCACAGTTCTTTACCTATCGCCTACTAGGGAAATGTTTGGGTTATTAACAGTTTTGGGAAGTTACGCATAAAGCCACCTATACATAGGTTTTCAAGTGACTGTAAGTTTTTTATTTCACTTGAGTCAATGCAGTGAGTGATGTGAGTTTTATGATGAGTACACTTTTCACCTTCTGAGAAATTGCCAAACTTCCAAAGTGAGAGCACATTTTTATTATTTCCATCAAATAAGGATGACATTTCCTGTGCTCCATACCCTTGACAGCACTTAATATTACCAATTTTTAACTTAACCAATATAATGAGAGTTTATTGGCTTTTCATCATAGTTTTAATTAGTATTTCCATAATTACTAATGATGTTGAACTTCTTTTCATGTTTTTATTTTCCATCCGGTATTTTCTTTGACAGAGTGGTTCTTTATCTTTTATTCGTTTGGAAACAAATTGTTAATTTGATAGAAAAATGGTGTTTTGTTTTATTTTAATTTTTTTGTTTTGTTTGACATTTTCAACTCTTAGCTTAGTCAGCTTAGCCTCCCTCAAAGTTTTAGTTACCTGAAAGACATTAAGATTAATATTTAGGGTGGATGGACTTACATTTTCTCTAAGTCAGACAACAGAAATTTTTACATGGAGCACTTTGGAGGATGTCTTTGGAAAAAAAGTGACTGTTTCTATTCTCCCTGGAGGAGACTACTCCTTCTAGTGAAATGGGGTCATTAAGCTAAGTTTCTCTTTATAGGAGAAGAAACAACCATAGGTGTTTCTTTTAAGAGGGTAACTTGCTTGTCCTAGAGCTGTAAGACACTCAAGGGTTATAGGAGTCTGGTTTTTAAAACAGCCTTAGGATTTCCTTAGGGCAAATATTGATTATTTGTGACTTGATGTCTTAAATCAAGAAAGACAACATGCTTCACATGTCACTTTAAAAAAATACGTTGATGTTTCTGTAAGATGGACTTGTTTCCTTTAGATACAATACAGATAGAGACAACTACAAGCTGCAGTACTTACCAGATTGAAGAAAAAATAAACAAAACTTGAAATATTTTATTGTTTTGGCAGAATATTTGTGTGGTGAATATGTTTTAGGCTTTTCCCCGGTTCCTGTGTTTCCTTTCTTGAGAACCACTTTTATTCTCCATGTAATTTCCCATCTTTCACCAGAATCAGCCTCAGTGGCTTTGTTTGTAGAACTTAATTTCCACCCTTTGGCCAGAATGATCTAATCAGAGGTTGGCACCTGTCTCAGCCTGAGCCAATCGGATCTTCTCTATTGCTGCTCAGCCTGACATCATATAAATTTAGTACGCCTGGCACTTTATGCTTTGCAGTCAAGAAATTGAGATCCCCAGGCTGTGAAAGGAAAAAAAAATAGGGGCAATTCTTAGAAAGATCAAGATTGGAGACAGATAAAGGACACTGCCTAGATAAAGAGTACTTTCCTGTAGGTCCAAGTGTCAGTTTCTACTCCGCTACTGGGTCCCTCTACACTTAGAAACCGTGAGACACTTTGGTAGGCTGCCTTTTAATTTCCTCCTTAAATCGAAGTCAGTCTAAATGCGTCTAAAACTGAAATAAAGAGAAACTCAACTGGGAGAGTACTGGATGATTGTGGCTAGAAAACTGACATCCTGCAAGGATTCTGTGTAGTAATGAACATGGGAGTTAAGGTTTATAATGCCAAATGCATAACTAGAATTTGGAGTGTTACAGTCAATTTAAAGGTAGGCTTCAGTAAATAAATGGAATTACAGTACTTTTTTGTTTTGAGCTCTAGTTAGACTCCTAACATCTTTTATTTGGGATGAACTTTAAGGATTATATAGCTCATTTTGTTCAACCTTTCGCCCAGAGTGCAAGTCCTCTTTCTTAAATCCTGATAGTTGGCCATCTAACTATCTGAATATGTCAGTTGCTTCAATTCAAGCTCTGCACAGTATTAGAGAAATGTCATATTCTGCTTTAAAATTAATTTTCCCCAAACCTCCTTCCATATATTTCAAGACAGCTTTTGCTTTTAATATTCCCTGGCCTTCCTCTTCCAAATCACTTCTGTGGCCATCATTAGATAGTGCAGATATGTTTTCAGTAGCATTCCAATTTGGATTTAGAAACACCTATCAGATTTACTTTTGGTTTCCTAGTTGGTTGTTGGTGACTTGTGCTCCCAAGTTCCCTTAGCTCACATCTTCACTCATTATCGTCCATGAATAGAAAAGAGTGAGTATTTGGGGCAAGTACATTTTTGGTGATATGGAAAAGACTTACCTAGCACCAATTCTGCTTATGTCAGAAGAGTGAGCCCTACTCTTTGGTGACTCCCACAGACCAATGGTGAAGACAAGGAAAAGGAGGCAGCTATGATGATGCCTGAACATAATAGGCAACCAATATTTTTAGTGAACTGAGTAGATTATTGGTGAACAAGTCAAAGCTCTTCCCTGTAAAAAGGGTTTGTTCGCACCCTTCCCCTCCTGAAAGTAGCACTGAGGTTTGTGGTTAGATTTCCCTCCTCTCACTTCAGAACAGCAGTTAGTACTGGGTCTACAAGAACAGCACCATTGTACACCTAGTTTTAAAGTGTCACAGACCAGCTGAAATAGGAAATTCTTGGAACTCTGGAGGTGTTGGGCTGTGTCAGACTGATGAATTATGTAAACCCTGTTTTCTCTGAGTATTATTAATCATCCTCAAGCAAATGAAGACATGCTAATTAATTTGTGGTGGTTTTCACTTGCAAATGCCAAAGGAGCAAACCAAATTAAATCTTCGCTTCTCTTCAAGAGCTGGAACTCTGTTAAATACCCTATGACTCCTCCAGTTCACTTTGAAAGATGTAGTTCTTTGGAAAATTCGTTTGCCTGGATTTCAAAATCTTAAGACTGCTTTTGAATGTGTAGTCCCCTAAAGTTTACACATAAAGACTTGGAAAGTGAATAGATGAAATTCAATGCTATAACTTACAGAGGCCCCAACATGCACCAAAATCTGTGTGTACAGTTTACCCATGTTGTCTCATGGATAGGTATTACTAATCCCAGAGATATTATCATTCTAATCACACAAATGAGGAACTAGGTTCTTAAATAGACTTCATATAAATTTCCTGGGCCACAGTTTATGAGTATGGAGGTGAGATACAAACAGAGGTCTGTTCAATTCTATACCCACAGTCCATACTCTGCCCACTGTTTCACACTCTTTCCAAGGAAACAATCCACTGCGCATGTGAACTTAACCAGTCAGACACCTAAGCACTGTGTATTGTAGGCTTTGCACTATCTTTTAGGAAGTAGAATATCTCATTTTATTTAATCCATTGGAGGAAATCTCAGAGAAAAAAAGTTTGAGATCTTCTAATGATTTTAATTAGAATGGCATCGTGGGCCATACTACCTTATTGTCACCCTTGAATGCATGTACACTTTGACGGTTTTGAGCCAGGTCATTTTCCTTTGGTAACAGCTAAGTTGTTGTTGCTTACTTGAGAAATATCTTTCCTTCCATGGCCATGAGTTTGCTGGGTGAACCACGTTTAATGTGCTCCTGAAAGCAATGCTCGCTGAGCACCTCAGCAGGTCTCTGGTAAGACTGAATAAAAGTAGAAGAATCTGAATGGCCACAGATGGTTTTGCAAGGGATGGCAGTGTACATCTTGTATCCCTATCTAAATCAGTATTCCAAATTCTGTTCCCATCACTGTGACTATAATCGTGATTTTTATACATTTATGTCATTATAAAAATTAAATTGAATGTTGACTGCCATTACTATTGTTTCTCTTGGACATTACATAGCGTACTCATGGAGGTGAAAATGCTCACACGATTACTTAATCATCAGAGTGGAGTCTTCTAGTGCCTCTCTTACAGCAGTCTCCATCCAGGGTGGAGGTGCTTGGCCAATATAAACTCTAGAACTGGTCGGGAGACTCCAGGAATCAGGATCCTGGCTAAAGTGCCCTGGGTATTTTTGGAGGATTCTTCATAGCTTCCTTTCCTTCATGCATGTTGGAATTAAGGGGACTAGAACTGCTGTTAGAGCAGAGCAGGACATCCTACTGAACACTTTGCTGAAGTGAAAGACATAGAAACTGATGTGCACTCTGGTTCTTCTTAGGATGAGGTATAATTATCTTCACTCTTAGTTGTTTACTTACTTGTTCCTCCCCAGATGACAGAAATAAAGATTTCTGACTTGAGCATTTCTGTTCTTTACCATTTCCAGCAACAGAGATCCTTATTTTGTCAAAAGCCAGTGAGACGTAGAGGGGTGTATACTTGTGAATCTTGTGTCTGTTGCTGCCACATAGGTCAAATCACATTCTCTCTAAGCCACATTTTTCTTTCTCACACATCAAATGGAGTGATCATGCCTGCCTCACAAGGAGGTTCTGAATGAAAATTAAATATGAATGAAATTAGCAGAGTCTGGTATACAGGGAATGCTCAAAAGGGTTTGCTTTCTTCTGGTAAAATGAAGACCATTGCTTTTTATTTCCGAAAGTACCTAGAGCTTTCCCTTCTCAGCCTCTCTATACTACACACACACACACACACACACACACACACACACACACAAAATACACTGTTTCTGTTTTTTTTCCTGCCAAACGTTTCAATAGTGGTAATGCTTAAAAGTTGTAGTCAGCATTAATAAGTAAAAATCTAACATTTCTTCTCTTTCCATGTCCTCTTCCACAGTATAGAGCAAGAGAAGTATGAGTTAGATTGTGTGTGTATTGCTTGACTCTTCTCTGATTCCTAATTAGAAACTTTTTGTATACACGTATACACATATGTGAACACACATGCACATCCTTTACATTTTGTGCTCTCTCCTCTTTGTTTTCATATGTCTTCATTGTACATGGCTTTTCATTGTGGACAGACTTCTACTAGAATCAGAAATAGTGAAAGTGCCCACTCTGATATGGCATAGTAACACGAGTGTGGGGTAGCATTGTCAAACCCTCATGAAAAACGAGAAAAATACCCTCACCATCAAGATCTAGTCAAATGGGAAAGTGAGTGAGTTGTTGGGGGAGAAGTGACCAAGGGAAAAATAATGGTTGCTTTCTTCAGGAAGAAAAGAGGAAGAATAGGTAGCAATGGGTGGGGCTTTAGTTTCTTTGAGACTGAATTGAGAATATCAACTGTCTCAGAAAGTAAGCCAAAACAAATCCTTTAAATCGCACTGTCTCTTATAAGGAAAAGGACTAGGTTTGCCCTCATTTTGCTGGGCATTCCAAGATTTGTATCCTTGCTGAAATAATCTTTGCTGAAAATGCTTCTAGAACTCCTGCCTGTTGTCTCTTTTTCCCCAGCCATCTTGTGAGAGTTCCACCTTCTTCTAGCTTTGAAGCTTCTGGGAAGGCCAGCCAGATTGCCTGGGTGTGAGTGTGGTGCTCACCTGCCAACACGAGGGTGGCACGTGGTCTCTGAAATAGCCCCCACCTGTCTCATGGTGCCACACTTGTGTGTTGTGGTTTATCTGTGTAGCTGACAGAACATGGCAGACATGATGCTATGTCACATCTGACATTAACATATAAGAGATCTTGTAGTTTCTTTTTGGCCATGTCCTCTCTTGGATCACTTGCTCTGGGGCAATCTAGCTGCTAGGTAGGGTGTTCCCACAGCTCAGTCTAGAGGCCTATGTGAGGACCTGATGACTCCAGGCAAGAGCTATATGCATGAACTTTCCTGAAAGTGGACCTTCCATCCCCCAACAAACTTTTAAGTGCCTACAGTCCTAGCTAACAGCTTCACAGAAACCTCATCAGAGACCCTGAGCTACCACCACCCAGGAAAGCCAATTCTAGATTCCCAACTCTCAGGAGCTGTGAGAAAGGAAATATTTTTATTTGTTTGTTTGAAACCACTGTCAATAGCAAAAGCAATTCTGGGCAAGACAAGGAACATCACAACCCTGACCTGAAATTATACTATAAAGCTACCATGCTAAAAAGAGCATGATACTGGCAAAAAAATGGATCCATGGATCAGATAAGAAGATGCAGAAACAATGCCAAAGACCAGCCACCTTATGTTTGATAAAGGGGTCAAACACCTTCACTGGAAGAAAGATAACCCCTTTAATAAATGGTATTTGAAAAACTGGCTTTCCATATGCCAAAGATTAAAACTAGATCCCTATTGCTCACCATACATTAACTAAAATCAAAATGGATCAAAGATCTCTATATTAAAACAGAAACATTAAATCAGCTGGAAGGTAGAATAGGCAGAACTCTTGAAGACCTAGGTGTAGGCAAAGACTTTATGAACAAAACCCCCATCACAGAGGAAATACCACAAAGAATCAACAACTGGTACCCTATTTTATTAAAAGTTTTTGTGTAGCAAAAGAAACCTCCAACAGAGTGAAGAGACAACCCAGAGTGGGAAAAATTTTTGCCATCTGTTCCTTAGACAAAGGACTAATATCTAGAATATATAAAGACCTAAAAAAAATCAGACCCTCCAAATTTAAAGACCAAATTCAAAAACGGGTATCTGAAACAAATAGACACTTCTCATATGAAGAAGTAGAAATGGCAAATAAATATATGAAAAAATGTTCAACATCACTGACCATTTGAGAGATGCAAATTAAAACAACATTGAGATTCCATCTCCAGAACGAATGGCTACCATCAAGAAATCAACCAATAAAAAATGTGGGTGGGGTTATGGGGAAAAAGGAACCCTTCTCCACTGTTAGTGGGAGTGTAGACTGGTGCAACCACTGTGGAAATCAGTGTGGAGATCTGTCAAAAAAATTAGGACTAGAGGTTCCATTTGACCCAGCTATTCCCCTTCTTGGTATCTTCCTGAAAGAATTAAAAGTATCATACCATGGGGATATATGCACAGCCATGTTTATAATGGCATAGTTTGTAATAGCTAAATCTTGGGAACAGCCCAAATGCCCATCAACCAATGAATGGATGAAGTTTTTTGTTTTTTTTTTAATGCAACAGAGTACTATTCTACCATAAAGAAGGATAAACTTCAGACAGTTCTAGGTAAATGGATGCAACTTAAGATGATACTCTTAAGTGAGATAAATTGGACACACATGTTTAAATATCACATTGTTTCTTTGATGTGAGAAACCAAAAGGGTAATTAAGGACCAAAATGTATAATAGATACTGTGAAACAGAACGAAAATATTCAAATGGGAAGCGAAACTAGAGAGGGGAAGAGGGAAAGGATGGAAAGGAAAAGAAAAAAAGGAAATAGAAGAAAAACTGGAAACAAAGTTTTTGTAAATAAGGAGGGGAAGAGGGTTGAAGGGAGGGGAGGGCAATGGGAAAAAAGAAGAAGCAAGATATATCATGTACAGGTACAAATTCCCTATGATGAATGTTATCATGTGTATCTAAAACGTACCAATAAAGTTAATTTAAAAAAAAAGAAAAAAAACCACGGTGAAAGGTGAGAATGAGCTGAGATTTTACTCTCTGTGCAATCTAACACATTTCTTTGTTATATGTCCAAAGTAGATTTATGCATCCTGGTTGACGTCTCTGACAGTACTCCTAAGTCAGAGACTTATTCCCAGCACAGTGATTATCATCAGCTGTGTTTGCGTTGTTTTCTTTTGCTCCCCAGATCCTACAGGAGTAATTCAGGGATGGGCATGGGTGCCTGCACCATGGATGGTGGGGCTACCTTGCAGCTAAGTGACCCTCAGCTTAGAAAAAGCCAATCTTTTATGAGAGAGCATCAAGAAAATCTGCTCGAGCATTGTACTGGAGGGAAATTACCTTTATTATACTGAATGGCAAACAAACCTGACTGCTTCTCTAAAGGGACATGTTATCTCTGTCTTTCAATATTCTTTGTTAAGTAATTACCCTGGAAAAGATAGTCTGGACCAAATGCTTTCAGGGCTTCTGCTCACAAGAAACACAGAGTGTCCGATAGTACTTGTATGCAAACAGCAGTGAGTTTCAGCATAATTTTCTGTGTAACAATAAATTATCATTTCAACAGGCATGCACATGTCTATGCAGCACTTGTGGAAATCATTGTACTCAGGGCAAGTGTAGTAGACTCTATTCTCTGTTTCTGTAAAAAGAATGAACACAAAAGTCTTAAAGGAAAGGTAGGCTCTCTGGTTTGGGAGGGTGATAGAGAGAAAGGGAAAAGGAGACACAGAAAAGGGGCCGAACTTTACTGGTTTAGGTTCCTCTAGAAATGAAGGTTTAATCTTGAAAATGGTTAGATTTGAAACAAGAGAATTCCCTACTTAGCCTCTTGCTGCGTTTAAAAATCTTTTTGTCTTTGCTAGTAAACTGCCTTTTTTTCATTGTGGGGGTGTTACAAGTGATTATTTTTCTCACTTTTTTCTGCTAGTGAAGGAAAATTAGGTGCAGTTAATTTTGAGCCAATGCATTGAAAGTCAAACTTAGAGAATTCTCTTTGAAAAGTACTTGAAAGAAAGTACTTAAAAGATTCTTTTCATTTATTTGCTTTATTGTGTGAAAATAAGAGATCAAATAAAATGTATCTTGGGTTTTCTGCTGTTAGACAATGTCTTCCATTCTCATGAAATCAATTGAAGGGACATAAAATTGAGAATGATTTTGAAATGATATTTGGTCTTATGTTTCATTGAGATTTAAGAATATTAAATGGCCTTTCTTCCCGTCACTTTTAGAAAATCAGATTGAATATGGTTAAGAGGTAAAAAAATAAAGCCAAAGTGTGCATGAGATTTCATTGGCCTATAAGAAAAAAAGCACTTAAAATGCTCATTACTCATGGCCTCATTTTTCTGGGATCTGTTGACTGGACAGGGATAAGGGAGGTTTAGTTTCCTAACATGTAATTCCATAGGTGTTACTGAGATGTGAAAAAGAACGTCTCTCTAAAATCACTCAGGGTAAATTAAAACTTTGATTATAGTTTGGGGGATTTAAAAGCAGGTTAAATGTGAGCTCTATAATTTCACTCTCAGCTTCTTAATTTATTAATTGGGAACTCTGATACTTAGTTCAGTATTGTCATGAGGTTTAAATATGTTAAAGAAGATAAGGAGTTTATCACTATGCTTGACTTATAGTAAATGCTCGATAAATTAGGGCTCACTTTATTAATGCTCAAAGATATTAGGCATGTTCCTCTTTACTTTATATTATGTCATTTCAAATGCAGTGCAGTTCCATTAGACCACATCAGGTTCTATTTGATTGCATTTGATTGGTAGTGCTCATTTATACAGATGCTTCATTTACGCAATGTCCTGTGTGCCTCTCTTCCATGGCACATGGTATATTTTCTCAGTAAGTGTTGTTTCTTGATCTTGTCATTTGATATAGCAAAGAAATAAATTCCACCCAACGACCAAACTTAGTAAAGCCTGGTTATTCTCACAGCATACTGATTTCAACTTTTTTGTAAACAGGAAGACTATTTAAGGAAAATTTCCCTCCAAGCCAAAATTCCTAACAGGTTTGACATGTTTTGTGTCTAAAAGCCAAGGGGAATCTGGGAGGGTGATTTGTCCTGAGGGTGGGACTAGTAATATAGTGCCCAGACTCTTTGCCCTTTCAGGTAGAATGTTTCATGGGCCCCTGGTAGTTATCCAGCAGGCACTGCCATATGCAGTATTCCCAGGGGTTGTCGGGGTCTGGAGAAAATCATCTTCCAGTTTGTGCAGCGAGAAGGCCTTTCATATCCAAAGGACCTCACAGAGTGTGGAATAAGAGACAGAGGGTTGGCTGGTGCTCCCAGGTACATTGCCTTGGCATCTCCTCCTCCTGGACATGCCTATCTGATGGCTTCTACTTGGAAGGACCTGTGACTCTGCTTAGGCCTTTCTCTGGTCGCAGGAGAATTCTCAGTCCAAATCAAGGGCAGGTTTGAAGTGCAGGCAGTTAGCCTTTAGAACCAGAGGACTTGCTGAGTAAATACCAAATTTCCTTGCTCTTCAGGCAGGAAAACTCCACGTTGCCTTCTGCACTGCCTTCCAGAATTTCCCCGTGTGATTGGGCCCCTACTTGCCCACAGTGGTAGCATGCTTAGTAATGTCCTCTTCATTGGCTCCTCTCTCTCTCTCTCTCTGTCTCTCGCTCTCTTCCCACCTCTCCCTCCCTCTCTACCTCCCCTCTCACTTCCCTACTCCCTCTTCCTCTCCCTCTCACTTTCCTACTCTCTTAACAAAGCTTCCTGGGATATTTCCAAAACAGACTTCTCTCCTGTGTATCCTCATCTCAGAGTCTGCTTTAGGGCCTTCCAACCCCAAACAGGATCTATTCACATTGCCTCAATTCTTCTTTAGCAGTTATAAGGTGTCTTATAGATATTCATTCCTCAGAATGCCTCTTTTCTGTGTTTCTCCTGTTCTTCATAGGAAGGAGGGAAAGAAAGAGCGGACTTAACATTCTAACTACCCACTCACTGTATGGATGATTGGAAATTCTTCGACCAATTTGTTTCTCATTCTAGGACTATGATGGGTCCATTTTACAAATGAGAAAATTGAGGCCAGAAGATGAAGTATTTTGATTAAGATAATGAAACATCTAAATGGAAGACATAGGACTTAATCCTCTGTCACTTGATTTTGTTCTAAAATGTACTTAAATTCAATTTATTTCTGAAGGCTAACAGACTAGCAGAGGAACAATGTTTATCTTTTTATCGTGTTATACATTTAAAAAAATGTGTAAATCACATGATATCATTCCAGAAGTTTCACATAACAGATGGAATAAAGTTCCAAATCTATCTGTTGGCCCACCTGGTCCTACTTGATCTAGTTCTGCTGAAATCTCTGATCTAACCTTGTGCCACTTCCCCCCTGCTCACTCTGCTCCAGTCAAACTGACCTTCTGTATGTTCCACACGCCAAGCTCTTCTGGCTTCATGGCCTTCACCCTTGCTGTTTCCTCTGCCTGGAACGCTCTTCTTCCAGGCTTGGCAGGGCTACCTCCTAGGCATCATTCCAGCCTCAGACAAGCCTGACTTCCCCAGAGGAAAAGTCCTGGGCTACCCTAGCTAAGGTTTCTGCTCCCCATCCCCATTTCCTACCCTGCAGTTTTAAAAATTATATTCTGTGTACTTATTTTCTTTTTGCTTTTTGTGCTCAGTAACATGTAAGGAGATAGAGGGCAAAGACCTTGCTTCTTTTGTTCTGTGTAGAGGGTCTAGAACGATGCCTAGTTTATAGCTTTTGTCAAAAGAATACATAAAGAACCAAGGCAGTAGAGAAGGAGAATTCTAGGCATGTATCTGATTGGACCTTAAAACATATTTTTTTGTATAACAAAGATTTATTTACCTAACTCTTTGTAATCAGCAGAATTAATGTAACTTGAAAGCAAATGCATCTTGCTGACATTTTGGAACCTGTGTGCATGCATTAATACCAATCAATTTAAGTATGTGTTTCACAGCATGCCATTTGGATGAGAAATGCTGGAAAGGGAGAAGGTGGACAGCTTCTTAGCTTCTTTTTTTCTGGCACATTTAACATCCTTCCAGTAAGCTGGGTTCTGGGTTTAATTAAAGATTGTTTGGAGTATGGAGAAGGGATATCAAGAAAGTCTTAACAATCATTTACATTTTACACTCTACTTAAAAAAAAAGATGTTATTAGTGTTAAAAGGCCTACAGTTTAAGTTATCCAAAATCTAGTGTTTTGACTTTTAAGATCACCGCTATTTTGATATATGTACTTTGAACAATTTGTTGAGGGAAAATGGGAGATAGAAAGATATGTACACTCACATTTTTGTTTTAATAACATTCTTTTTCCTGATTATGAAGTGTATCTATGTGTATTAGAAAACTTGGAAAGTATAAAGAAGATAGTAAAAATTATTAAGAAGCCTATTTATTAACAATAATTGCTAACATTTTGATGTGTTTCATTTCAGTTTTTTAATAATTATGAATATAATACATGATAGAGTTCTTCAGTTGTAAGATACTATCTATTATAAAACACAGCATCGGTTTATTTATTACATTTCAAGAGCAACAAATCACTTTTGCCAACTGCAGTTCATCCCTGTTATGTGCTGCTTCCTACAATGTGTGCTTCACACTGTGACCTCTTTGACATCTTTATCTACAGTCTAATGTCAAAGTATATTAAAAAATAATGAGATTTTATCTGCATTTCCTATTGGTTAAACTCATAATTTTTTCTTTTATTGAATTGTACAGCACAAGTTTCTCCTGAAATATAGCCAGAAGCTTTAATTCATAGATTTCCAGTGCCCAAATAATGATCCTTCATAATGCATGAATCAGTCTCACCAAACCGTCCCTGCTTTAAAGATTGTATGATATATTCGGAGTGACTGGGCACTGTTCCCATATGCATTGTAAGAAATGACAAGTGTGTCACAACTTAACCTATTTGGTAGCTTCTAAGTTCTTTTTGATATAAATTATTAAACACACCCTGATTTAAAAAAACTGTAAAAATAGAAGATAGGATCAAAGGTAGGTGTAACAATATGCACGCCTTTTTATTTCAGCATGGTGATTTTTCAACTCCACTACATTAGAAGCACATGGGTATTAAGAAAAAAAATTGTTTCAAAGCTACTCCTGTAGATCTTCCACAGGAGCCCAGAACTAATATTTTTATATTAAAAACAAACATTTCAGATTTCAGTGAATAGCCCAATTTGAGAATTGACATTTTAATAATTAGTATTATTATACTAGGATTACTCTTAGGGTACGAATTGACTTTGGGAAATATCTTGATAAGTATCCTAGGATAGACAGTAGGATCCAGGGAGAATTGTTGCCCAAGAACCTCAGCTTTGCATGGAAAAACAAGATAATTTATTTTATTACTCTAAAAGAAAAGACACACACACATACAAAGTCAGGGGCTGGGGATTTAGCTCAAGTGGTAGAGCACTTGCCTAGTAAGTACAAGTCCACAAGTTCAATCCCCAGCATCAAAAACAAAACAAAACAAAAATCAGCATAAACAAAGATGTGCCATGAAACATGAAGCTGAGTGATCCAATGTGCAGATGGACCACTAGATAATTTTTCTTGTGATAGGGTGGCTAACAGTAATTTTAAAAAATGGTAATAGTTACTATTCAGTTTTAATGGTTTGCACCTTGATGTATGAACTTTGACTCCATCTTCTTTTCAAATGCTTGATTCTATTATACTTTTGAATGATTTACAAGATTTATTTTTCCTTGGTAAGAATTGAGGAAGGAACTGAGCTAGCC
Source organism: Hystrix cristata (assembly GCA_004026905.1). NCBI lineage: Eukaryota > Metazoa > Chordata > Mammalia > Rodentia > Hystricidae > Hystrix > Hystrix cristata. The sequence continues at coordinate 60,854 of PVJO010009793.1, forward strand.
CCCTAAAATCTAGGTTGATGCTGTGATATAGGAGAGAAAAGAGCAGATTCTAGAGTTCAGATGACCCTGAATATACTGTACCCACTTTCAGGAAATCTTAGAAAGAGTTTTGTTTTTTCATAAGGCGTAGAATTAGTGCTAGTAGCCAATTTAGTTCAACACGAGAATCTAAGGAATCTTCACTTGACATGCAGGTCAACACACACAAACATACATCTACATTTCTGTATTCATACTTTAAAGTGATTGAGATCATGCTGTATATCCAGTTTTTAATCCTGAGTTCTTCATTTACTATAATGCCATAAATATTTCCCCATATTATTAATTATTCTTAGAGAACATAAATTTTAATTAAGCATACTATGACTAACTTAAACATTATTTTAGGGTCTGTAGTATAGGAGAATGCAAATACTCAGATTCTCAAGTTGGACACTGCCTTGAATATACCAGCTATATTGCTTGGGAAAGCATTCCCACATCACCTCTGAGCTGACACAATATTGTCCTTCAAAAAGAATTTGCAGTTCCAATAGTTAAAACTTTTTCACAATTGTTTTAAATTGTGGATTTTAACTCCACTTCACCAGGTCTTAGCATTTTACCACCTCATTCTTCTCATACCAGTTCTTCAGAAGTAAAACATTAATTTATTGGCATGAATATATGTTCTTGAGGCTCTATTGAGACAGGAAAGTTATTAACTATTGTAAAAAAAAGTGGGTCTGCCTTAAGGAGATAACGTTTCACTTGCATAACCAAATAAATTACATACCTACTTCTTTGAGAGCAAAGATTCAAAAGTTACCTACCAAGTGTGACCAAGCCATTTGAAGATATACAGATGAAAAAATCTAATCAGGAATAAGCCAGAGAAAAGAAGAAAAGCAGAAGACCAATGAGCTGCCACTTTCCAGGAGTTCGTATCTGGACCTTAGTAGATGTGACTTAGGATAGTCAAGCATCATCAGCTTTATGATAGTGGTGAGGAAAGCACCAGAGCTGCCAGATTCCCAACCCACAGGCAATCTGGCCAAGTTCTCTCACCTGTACTGGTCAGAGAAATTGTGGAAAACAGCATACATTTCTTTGGAATAACCACTTCTAAGCAGATCATTTCATTAACAAAGTTTGTGTAACAAGTATAACTGATGAATTTTTGAATAGAAGAAGGGAGGAAGAGTTTATTGTAAAGAAAAAGTTATCTTCCTTCCTTTGTCTCTTTAAAGCAAACAAGATAATATTTTATGAGTGCTTCGAAAGGCAAGTGTCACTCCTGATAATTCACAGAAGGTATCAAGGGTGACAACTTGTTTATCTTCAGAGTTTTGAAGAAGTTGCTGGTCTCCTTAGGGATCGAGTATGGCTGATGTTATGTTTCCTAAGAACTAGAATAGAGCATCTGGGACCAGGAGGTATAAAGAAGTCAAGCTTTATCAGTGATTATTGTAAACTAGAAGACAAACGTACTTAGCAGTAAGGTCTTTCGTTAATTAATTAAATTAAGGTTAATGCGTAAAGCTACCACAATGAAAATTTACCTAAACTCTTGTCTTCAGGGTTCTAGCAAGAAAAAAGTAAGAGCCAACTTGCTGAATGTGTCATCCCGAGGTGTACAGGAAGTGACTCTGGAACAGGCAAGAAGGCGTATGTAGAATAAGCAAGGAGAATAAGCGAGCCCCCATTTTCTTGTTCTGTGGTATGTAATGGGTCTAAAAGAGCTCGTTGTGTTTGTGAGTTGAAGGAAAAGTGGTCTCGCTCTTGGAGAAAGAGCGTAATGAACTCGGGGCAGCTGGAGACCAATGTTAAAATCTGAGGCTCAGGAGGCCAACCAAGGATCATTTTTAGCCTAGTTTAGCACTGAGGAAGTAAGTGGAGCTGTCTTTCTTTGGAGGAGAATAATGACCTATGAGGCTGCATTTCTCTTTCTGTGGACCACTAGTAGTGGACACCAAATAACTTACGAGCAGGAAGCCTGGTAATTGGAAGCATATGTTTATTTGAAGGATTTATTATTGTATATAGCTTCTATAATATATTGTATTTATCATTGTATTGTATGTATCATTGTGTGTATGATATATAGGATGGGAGCCATTATTATTTTATTAATAAATGATAGATACTACTGTTATTTACGATATAGTTTCAGAAGCCACATGGTATTGGAAAAAAGAAGGTATTGAGGAAATTGAATTTGAACAAATTTGAATAATTTCATGCTCTAGGACCATAATCTGAAAAACGTGTGTGATTTTGTATCTGTTCAAAATTGAAAACAGTTCTTTGGATGGAAAAAATATTACATGCCAGAAATATTGGCAACTCAACCACAAGTTTGTAGATGGATCAACTGCAAAAATATATTTATGCATTTCTGACTCCTCCTCTTTTTTTTTTACAAAACTGCGCTTTGAAAATAATTTTTCTACCTTGTTTTGTTTCAGAAAATATTATATCCTGGAAATGACTCCATATCATATTATAGAAATAGATGACCATGGAGATTATCCACATCCTTTTATACAAGTGTATATGTTTTGTTGAGTAATGTACTACAGTTTGTTCCACATTTTGCTGGAGCATGCATATTTAAAATAAGTCCAAAGTCTTGCTATTATAAATAAGGCTGCCACGAATAGTCTTGTGAACATGTAACATGTTTGTAGAGATTCATTAGATTGCTATCTATACAAATTGTGTTCACTCTGAAAACTTACGGAACAGTACAATTGTGATTCATCCAGTTCTCTATATAAACTTTATATTTGAGTAACTTTTAAAAAAGTGAATAAAATCATTATATTTATTGTTGAAAAGTACATAAATGCACTTAGGTAAAAAAAAAACAAAAACAAAAAGAAAAGGCAGGATAAATTAAAAACAAATGAAAATGGTTGCCCATACAGGTGGGGAAAAGGTACTAAGGTAGAAAGGATAGAGCTGCAAGCAGACTTCTCTAACTTTAATAGGTCTGACTTCTGTTCGCCCCTGGCCACCTGAGTTCCCAGAGTGGCTGCCTCCGAAGGCCTGAGCTCCAGGAGCAGTCACGGTCCTACTCGCACATGCTGTTGCCACCTGCCTGCTCCGCTAGGACCCAGCGCACCCAGATATAGCTGGTTTACCCCACAACCTCAGCTGTTGCTATATTGCTGCTCAGAGGTTGCTACTCAGCTATTCTGCCTTCCCCAGTCTCATGCTCCCCCTCACCTCACGCCACCTAAGCCCACTCCAGTGATCCTCCATAAAAACCCAGTTCAGTTATCTCCTGGTGGCCTCTCCCTTAGAGCTACTTTCAGAGGTCCTTCTCAGAACTCTAAATTTGTGTTGATTGTGTTCCTTTGCTGGGTCAGCACCATTTTACCTAACAAACTTTTTGCGTTGTTTTGATTTTTAAACCAGAAAAATGTTTAGATGTTCAAAATATACATTTAAATTTAAAAGATAAAAGCAGTGAACCTGAAAATTGAAAACAAACTGAAACAGAAAGATCCTTAAGTATATTTCAAATTGATAAAAGATGGTGGCATAGAATCCAGCAGCATATCATAATCTCTCCAGAACCTGGACGCATGACACCTGATAAACAATAATTTAGTGAAGGAAAAGGAAGAAAAGGTCTGGGAATTAAGAAAGGGCAGGTAGGAAAATTAGAAATCACAGAGAAACTGGAAATGTGAAGACAACTCAGGGAAAAGAAGTAAGCAGGTTGGAACCTAACTTTGGTCCTGGCTTCCAGGGAGGGAGTCTGTCTGCAAACACAAGATAAACTCACTCCACCTTCCTGCCCCCATTTAGCAGAGAGCTCACTAGTCTGTGGTAGCACTAGCCCCAAGAAAAGCACAATCTTATTTTAAACTGCAAAAACAGAGTAGGGTTTTACTCTGAAAGTAACTCTTTCCACACAGCAGGCTAGAGTTGGAGAAGAAATCTAGTGCAGCACCCACCGTATTTGAGAGTAATTAACCAAGAATCATTTTGAGAAGTTGATTGTTTAAGACCGAGGTAGTCTGGGAATCAGAAGCCACAGAAAAATTACACTTCAAGGTTTCTGGTATCTTCCTACTATAGTGGCTGGGAGGGAGGTGGCCACAAAAGATAGTTGTGGAGAGGGTGTAGACTAGATAAAGACCTCTTGAGAAGTTTAAATTCAAGTGGAGAAGGACACATGGGTCCTGCCCTCTGTGGTGAGAAATCAGGCAAGTTGTGTGTGGTTTTCAGAGGGGGTGGGTCTGAAAATGCTGGAATTAAATCCAGCAGACTGCTCGATTATCACCCCACCACCCTTCCTTTATTCAGCACAGAACTCAGTGCTCTGTTTGCTTTCCCCATTGGCCAACCTGATTAGGGAAATGCCTAGCTTGGATGGTAGCCACAGCTTGACGTGTATGGGCAGAGGGACCTCTGTGGCAGGATCCACCTCACAAATCCACAGCACATGGGTTAGGTAGAGAAAACAGTCAGTTGGAGCACACAGAGGGACACAGAAACTGTGTGGAGTGAATACAGCCCCAGGGCAGACACCACTGACCTACCACATCCAACAAGAAAGGCTCAGCAGAAGTCAACATTCATACAAAAAAAGTGATTGTGAATCAGTAAGTATTCACTAGTCTTTCCCCTTATCTGGCAGATTCCAATACAGACATGCATCGTTTTAATGACCTGCCTTTTTAACGACTGTTCATACTTAAGACTGAGGCACACTGGTTCAGACTTATGACTTGGTGCTTGGACTTAAAACTCATCTTTTTTTTTTTTTTTGTACAATTCTGTACATCTTGTTTACAGAGCCTCAATATCTTTTTCTTATATAATGCACCTTGTTTATACAGTACTGCAATTTTTGCTGATTTTACTGTATAGCACAGTACTGTAGTTTTATGTTCTGTTACACATTATAGTATTGCACTTAAGAGTTATACAAATAAAAGTAAAGTCATCAAATTGGAGTTTCCTTTGACCATTTCTTTATTCTGAATATTGTAATGTACATACTGCATACAATTCCTCATTTAGTGACCAATTCATTTTAAGGATCTAGTCACAAGAATAGAATTTGGTTGTTAAACAAGGGTCTGCACTGCAAGATTTGGAAAGAAAACACACACTGAAATAACCAGAGGAATTTTTTGGAATTGTTTCTCTTATTCTTTGTTGGCTTGGGGGGGGTTGGGTTTTTCTCTTCCATTTTTCTTTTTTTTCCTTTCTTTTGACCTTTGTTTTTCTTATTTTTCTTTTTTTGTTACTTTTATCTTATTAATTGTTTTACTCTTTAGTTAGATACTTCAGCTCACCTTTCTTCTGTCTTCTCATCTTTCTTTTCTTTATTTTTCAAATTTTACTTCTTTCATTTTTGCCTTTCCCATGCCCTCCATTTTTATTAGTACTTCTATTAAGCTTTATTAATTTTAGATTGTTAACTAAGTAGTATAATTATTGATTTTTTTGTTAATGGCACTATGGTTCTTCCATTTTGTAGATATTTACAATATGTCAACGTGTGGTTTGCCTTTATGTTTATATTATTATTGCAGATCTCTTTTCTATTTTTTAGGGTGGTACAATGGTAGCTTTTATTGGTTCTTAGCATATGTCAATATCCAGTTTGTCCTTGACTCTAATGTTGTTGCTGATTTCTTTGCTGTTGCCAGTGGTGGCATAGCTGTTGCTATTATTTGATTTTTACCATAGGCTGGTAGCTGGTTTGTCTTTGTGTCCTCAACAGTACCATGGTTCTATTACTGGAGAAGTGGGTGTTGGGCCAATTACATGACATACTCTTCTCCCTAAATTAATGAGGTGGTTCGATCTTGTAACAGAGGCAGAGACCTATAGTTATCCTTGCCCAGAATGCATCACTGGAAAGCAGACCCTAACTAAAGAGATCTTCATACTAGAAACAAAGTCTTTCCACTTTAATTGATCTTCAACCCACAACACAAAAATGAAACAAAACGAAACAATAGAAACATGAGAAAACAAGGCAAAAAAATGCCTCCCAAAACTTTCAACTCCCCAAAACTGATTCATGGGGCACCAGTGGGGAAGAAATCAAAAGGCAAATAGCTGAATAATGAGAGTGATTAAACAAAAAAACAGATAAATGAGATCTGTGGGCTCAAAGATGATATAACTAAACATATAATGAACTTAACTAACAATATGATCAGCGAGCTTAATGAAGGCACTAATAAAAAACTAGCTGAACTAAATAAAACACGAAAGACCAGGTTGGAAAAGTTAGAATCCATAGAAAGGTACCAAACAGAAATCCAGAAGATAAAAATTCTATTGAAAGTATGAATAACAGAAGTAATGAATAGAGTTCCTGTACAACAATAATGAAACCACTGAGAAAGAAATTGGGAAGCAACTTCACAATAGCATCAAGAAAAATTAAATACTTAGGAATTAAACTAACCATGAAAGTGAAAGACTTCTGTGTCAAAAACTAAGGTACTCTGTTGAATAACAGTGGTGACAATGGGCACCCTTGTCTTGTTCCAGATTTTAGTGTGAAAGCTTCTAGTTTCTGGCCATTTAGTGTAATGTTGGCCGTTGGTTTGTTATATATGGCTTTTATCAGATTGAGATATACACCATCTATTCCTAATTTCTGTAGTGTTTTTATCATGAACGGGTGTTGGATTTTGTCAAATGCTTTTTCTGCATCTATTGAGATGATCATGTGATTTTTGTCTTTCACTTTGTTGATGTGGTGTATTACATGTATTGTTTTGCGTATGTTGAACCATCCCTGCATCCCT